>ML111377.1:0-39428 GCA_003697995.1 Taxidea taxus jeffersonii | reverse complement strand
GACATGGATGGAACTAGAATGTATTATGCTTAGCGAAATAAGTCAACTGGAGAAAGACAACTATCACATGATCTCCCTGATATGAGGAAGTGGAGATGCAATGGGGGTGGGAGTTAAGGTGGTAGGAAAAGTAAAAATGAAACAAGATGGGATCGGGAGGGAGACAAACCAAAAGAGACTCTTAATGTCATAAAACAAACTGAGGGGGGTGGGGGGGAGAGGGGTTGGGAGAGGGTGGTGGGGTTACATTATATGTTTAAATAAAAAAAAGCTTAAATAAAAAAAATGAGCAAATCAAATATATTTATCCCGGGAATTGAAGCTAATTCAATATTTGAAAATCAATTAATGAAGTTAAATCACTATACTGTATACCTTAAACTTATGCAGTGCTATATGTCAGTTGTTTCTTAATAATTTTTCATTTTTTTCCTTTCGGTTTTAACATAATCCATTATATCTTCAGGCTATAGAAGAAAAATCACATGATCTTATGAACAGATGAAGAAAAAGCATTTGACAAAATCCAACAACGATTCATGGTAAAAACTCTCAGTAAACTAGGAATAGAGGGGAACTTCCTCAACTGGATAAGGATTATCTACAAAAAACCTGCAGCTAACATACTTAATGGTAAGAAATGAAAGTTTTCCCATTAAGATCATGTAGAAGACAAAGCTGTCTCCTTCGTCACCCCTTTCAACATTTTACTGAAGTCCCAGCTAATGCATTAAGAAAAGAAAGAAATAAAACTGTCTTTGTTCACAGATGACATTATTGTTTATGAAGAAAATCCAAAAGAATCAAACCAAAAAAACCCCTGGAATTAATAAGTGATTATGGTAAACTTGTAGGATACAAGGTTAATAAACAAAAGTCAATTACTTTACTTACCAGCAATGAACAAGTGGATTTTGAAATTAAAAACATAAAACCATTTACATTAGCAGAAATGGAGTACTTAGCTATAAATCTATCAAAATATGTACAAGATCTAAATGAGGAAACTATAAAACTCTAATGAACAAAACCAAAGAAGAAATAGATTGGAGACATATTCCATGTTTATTAATAGGAATAATAAATATTGTCAAGATGTCAGTTCCTCTCAAATTGATGTTACATTTAGTGCAGTCCCAATCAGAACCACACCAAGTACATGATAGAATGTTTAGAATGTACCAGCTACAGACTGTGTATTCTACAGATGTTGAATGTAATGTTCTATAAACACTGATATTATCAAGAATCACTCTGAATGTAAGCAGACTAAATGTTCCAATCAAAAGACATAGGGGGGTGCCTGGGTGGCTCAGTTGTTAAGTGTCTGCCTTTCAACTCAGGTTACGATCCCAGAGTCCTGGGATCGAGGCCCACCTTGAGGCCCACATCTGGCTCCCTGCTCAGCGGGAAGCCTGCTTCGCCCTCCTCTCCCACTCCCCCTGCTTGTGTTCCCTCCCTCTCTGTATCTCTCTGTCAAATAAATAAATAAATAATCCTAAAAAAAAAAAACCCACAGAAGACATAGGGTATTAGAATGATTAAGGAAAAAAAAAAAAACTCATCTATGAGCTGCCTATAAGAGACCCATTTTAGACATAAAGACACCTGCAGATTGAAAGTGAGGGGATGGAGAACCAATTATGCTAATGGACATCAAAAGAAAGCTGGAATGGCCATACTTATATTAGACAAACTGGATTTTAAGCCAACGACTGTAGCAAGAGACAAAGAAGGGGACAATATCATAATAAAGGGGCTATCCAACAAGAAGATCTAACAATTGTGTATTTATGTCCCCAATTAGGGAGCACCCAAATATATAAATCAATTAATAACAAACATAAAGAAACTCATTGATTACAATAATGGAGAACTTTAACACCCCACTTACAGCAATGGGCAGATCATCTAAGCAGAAAATCAATAAGCTAACAATGGTTTTGAATGACACATTGGATGGGATGTACTTAACAGATACTTTCAGACCACAATGCTATGAAACTTGAAGTCAACCACAAGAAAAACTTTGGAAAGACCACAAATATATGGAGGTTAAAGAACATCCTACCAAAGAGTGAATGGGCTAACCAGGAAATCAAAGAAGAAATTAAAAAATACATGGAAGCAAATGAAAATGAAAACACAACACCCCAAAACCTCTGGGATGCAGAAGCAGACGTAAGAAGGAAATATATGGCAATATATGCCTACCTCAAGAAGCAAGAAAAGTCTCAAATACACAACCTAACCTTACACCTTTAGGAGCTAGGAAAGGAACAGCAAATAAAGCCTAAAGCCAGAAGAAGAGAAATAATAAAGATTAGAGCAGCAATAAATGATACAGAAGCAACAATAACAAAAAAACAGATCAATGAAAATAGGAGCTGGTTCTTTGAAAGAATTAATAAAACTGATAAACCTCTAGCCAGATGTGTCAAAAAGAAGACCCAAATAAATAAAATCATGAATGAAATAGGAGAGATCACAACCAACACCACAGAAATACAAAAAGATTATAAGAATAGTATGAAAAATTATATACCAACAAATTGGGCAATCTAGAAGAAAGGGATAAATTACTATCAAAACTGAAATTGGAGGAATAGAAGATTTGAACAGACCCATTACGAGCAAAGATTTTAAATCAGTAATCAAAAATCTCCCAACAAATGAAAATCCAGAGCCACATGGCTTCCCAGGGGAATTCTACCAAACATTTAAAGAAGAGTTAATACTGATTCTTCTGAAACTGTTCCAAAAAATAGAAGTGGAAGGAAAATTTCCAAACTCATTCTGAGGCCAGCATTACCTTGATTCCAAAACCAGACAAAGACCCCATGAAAAAAGAGAATTACAAACCAATATCCCTGATGCACATAGATGCAAAAATTCTCAGTGAAATACTCACAAGTCAAATCCAACAAAACATTGATAATTCAACACAATCAAGTGGGATTTATTCCTGGGAAGAGTGGTTCAAAATTTGCAAATCAATCAACATAATACACCATATGAATAAAAGAATAAGAACCATATGACCCTCTCAATAGATACAGAAAAAGCATTTGATAAAGTGTAGCATCCATTCTTGATAAAAATTCTCAACAAAGTAGGGACAGAGGAGACATACTTCAATATCATAAAGGCTATATACAAAAGACCCATAGCTAATATCATCCTCAATGGGTAAAAACAGAGTTTTCCTCTATGGTCAGGAAAAAGACAGGGATGTCCACTCTCACCATTGTTATTCAACATATTACTGGAAGTCCTAGCCTCAGCAATCAGACAACAAAAGAAAATAGAAGGCATCCAAACTGGCAAGGAAGAAGTCAAACTTTCACTACTCACAGATGGCATGATATTCTACCTAGAAACAAAAGATTCCACTAAAAAACCACTAGAACTGATACACAAATTCAGTAAAGTTGCAGGATACAAAATCAATGTACAGAAATCTGTCGCATCTCTATACTCCAAAAATGAAGCAATGGAAAGAGAAATCAATAAAACACTCCCATTTACAACTGCAAAACCATAAGATACTTAGGAATGAACCTACCCAAAGAGGTAAAAGACCTGTACTCTGAAAACTATAGGACACTTGTGAAGGGAATTGAAGATGACACAAATGGAAAGATATTCCATGCCCATGGATTAAAAGACATTGTTAAAATGTCTACATTACCCAAAGCAATCTCCACATTTAATGCAATCCTATTAATATACCACCAGCATTTTTCACATAACTAGAACAAACAATCCTAAATTTGTATGGAACCACAATAGACTCCAAACAACCAAAGCAATCCTGAAAAAGAAAAGCAAGGCTGGAGGCATCACAGTTCCAGACTTCAGGCTATATTACAAAACTATAGTCATCAAGACAGTATGGTACTGGCACAAAAACAGACACACAGATCAATGGAACAGAGTAGAAGACCCAGAAAGGAACCCACAACTATGTGGTCAACTGATCTTTGACAAAGCCAGAAAGAATAGCCAATGGAAAAAAGACAGTCTCTTCAACAAACGATGTTGGGAAACCTGGACAGCTACATGCAGAAGAATGGAACTAGACCACTTTCTTACACCACACACAAAAATAAATTCAAAATGGATGTAAAGACCTAAATGTGAGACAGGAAACCATCAGAGTCATAGAGAACACGGGCAGAAACTGTTTGACATTGGCCATAGCACTTCTTACTAGATACCTCCCTGGAGGCAAGGAAAACAAACCCAAAAATGAACTACTGGAACTTCATCGAGATAAAACCTTCTGCACAGTGAAGGAAACAACGCAATGAAAAGGCAACCTCTGGAGTGAGAGAAGATATTTGCAGATGACCTGAGAGAGGACTGGTATCCAAAATCTATAAAGAAATTAGCAAACTCAACACCCTTCAAAACCGAACAATCCAATTAAGAAATAGGCAGAAGACATAGTCATTTTTCCAAAGAAGACATACATACAGATGGCTAGCAGACACATGAAAAGATGCTCAGCACCACTCATCACCAGGGAAATACAAATCAAAACTACAATGAGACGTCGCCTCACACCTGTCAGAATGGATAAAATTAACAACCCAGGAAACAGCAGATGTTGGTGAGGCTGTGGAGAAAGGGGAGCCCTCTTACACTACTGGAGGGAATGCAAACTGGTGCAGCCACTGTGGAAAACAGTATGGAGCTTCCTCAAAAAGTTAACAACAGAGCTACCCTATGACTCAGCAATTACATTACTAGGGATTTACCCAAAGGATACACAAATACTGATTCCAAGGGGCACATGCACTCCAGTGTTTATAGCAGCATTATCCACAATAGCCAAATTATAGAAAGAGCCCAAAGGTTCACCCACTGATGGACAGATAGAGAAGATATGTCTATATATACAAATGGAATAGTTCTCAGACATAGAAATGAAGGAAGTCTTGCTCTTTGCAATGACCGGGATGAAGCTAGAGGGTAGCATGCTATGCAAAACAAGTCAGTCAGAAAAAAACACATACCACATGGTTTCACTCATATGTGGGATTTAAGAAACAACACAGAGGAACATAGGGGAAAGAAAAAAAGAGGTCGGGGTGTGAGGAAGACAAACCATAAAAAAGACTCTCAGCTATAGAGAACACACTGAGGGTTGTGGGAGGGTGTCCTAAGTGGGTGACGGTGCCTTAAGGAGGGCCCTTGTGATGAGCACTGGGCATTCTATGTAAGTGATGAATCACCAGATTCCACTCCTGAAACCAATATTATGCTAATATGTTAACTACAAGTTAAATAACATGAAACAAACAAAAAACTACAATGAGAGATAACCTTACATTATTTAGAATGGCTAAAATAAAGACAAGAAATAACAGGTGTTGACAAGGATGTGGAGAAAAAGGAACCCTTGTGCATTGTTGGTGGAAATGAAAATTGGTGCATCCACTGTGGAAAACAGTATGGAGTTTCCCCCCAAATTAAAAATAGCATATGATCCAATAATTCCACTACTGAGTACTTACCCAAAGAAAACAAAAACACTAATTTAAAAAAAAACTAATTTAAAATAAGCACCCAATGTTTATTGCAACATTATTTACAATAGCCAAGAAATGGAAGCAATGTAATAGTCCAACAATAGACGGATGGGGAAAAAAAAAATGAAATCTTGCCATTTGTAATGACTTGGTTGTAACTAGAGGGTGTTATGCTAAGCAAAATAAGTCAATCAGAGAAAGACAATTATCATATGATCTCACTTATATATATGGAATTTAAGAAACAAAACAGTATCATAGGGGAAGAGAGAAAAAATAAAACAAGATGAAATCAGAAAGGGAGAAAAACCTAAGAGACTCTTTTTAAAAATTTTTATTTTTTTAAAAAAGATTTTATTTATTTATTTGACAGAAAGAGATCACAAGTAGGCAGAGAGGCAGGCAGAGAGAGAGGAGGAAGCAAGCTCCCTGCTGAGCAGAGAACCCGATGTGGGGCTCGATCCCAGGACCCTGGGATCATGACCCCAGCCAAAGGCAGAGGCTTTAACCCACTGAGCCACCCAGGCGCCCCACATAAGAGAGTCTTTTTTTTTTTTTTAAAGATTTTATTTATTTACTTGACAGAGAGAGGGAGAGAGAGCAAGCAAGCACAGGCAGAGGCAGAGGGAGAAGCAGGCTCCCTGCCAAGCAAGGAGCCCGATGTGGGACTCGATCCCAGGACGCTGGGATCATGACCTGAGCCGAAGGCAGCCGCCCAACCAACTGAGCCACCCAGGCGTCCCAACATAAGAGACTCTTAATCATAGGAAACAAACTGAGGGTTGCTGGAGGGGAGTGAGGTGGAGGAATGGGGTAACTGCTGATGGACATTAAGGAGGACACTTGACATAAAGAGCACTTGGTACTATATAAGACTGATTAATCACTGACCTCTACTTCAGAAACTAATACATTTTATAATGAATTTAAACTAAAAAAATGAAAAAGAAAATGGAGGGATAAGGAAAATGCGGTATATACATATACACAAATGGAATATTATGCAGCCATAAAAAAGAGATAGTGCCGTTTGAGACAACATGGATGGACCTAGAGGGTATTATGCTAAGTGAAGTAAGTCAGACTGAGGAAAAGAAATACCATGTGATTCTACTCCATACATGGAATCTACTGAAGAAAAAGGAATAAATAAAAAGCACAATCAGGCCAATAAATACGAACTACTGATGGATGCCAGAAGGGAAGGGTGTGGGAGGTTTGGGCAAAATAGGCAAAGGGGAGAGGGAGAAACAGGCTTCCAAGTATGAAATGAATAAGTTATGGGAATGAAAGTCACAGCATAAGGAATATGATGTAATGGGACAGATGGTAGCTACACTTGTGAACATAGTATAATGTATAAACTGATCAAATCACAAAGTTGTACACCTGAAATTAATGTACTACTGTGTGTCAACTATACAAAAAAAAATTTGTAAGCCTCAGAAGACAAATATGGTTCTGCTCTCACATCTTAATTTTATTCCAGGGAGACTTGTGTCAGACTTCTAACCTACAGAATTTAGGATAATAAATTTGTGTTGTTTTAAGCTATTAAGTCTGTGATAATCTGTTGCAGCAGCAATAAAAAGTAACACCTACTAAAAAATGTTCCCAGGGACGCCTGGGTGGCTCAGTTGGTTAAGCGGCTGCCTTCGGCTCAGGTCATGATCCCAGCGTCCTGGGATCGAGTCCCACATCAGGCTCCTTGCTCGGCGGAGAGCCTGCTTCTCCCTCTGCCTCTGTCTGCCTGTACTCGCTCTCTAACTAATAAATAAATTAAAAAAAAATCTAAAAAAAAAAAGTTCCCATATATAAAAAATTCTAGGCCCACATGACTTCAATGGTAATTCGAAATATTAAAAGAAATAATATTAACCTTATATAAACTCTTTTCAAAAGAGAGGGGAGGGAGGAATACCTCCTAAATTGTTTTATGAGGCCAGCATAACCCTAATACCAAAACCTGATAAAGATATTATAAAGAAAATGAAATTACAGACCCTATATCCTTCATAAGCACAGATGCAAAAGTCCCTAACACAATATTACTATACCAAACAGTAATATATAAAAGAATAACATTTTATAACAAAGTGAAATTTATTTTAGAGATATAAAGTTAGCTTTTCATTTGGAAATAAACTGAGGTAATTTACCATAATACTGAACTAACAAAGAAATATGATCACCTTGATAAATGGAGAAAAAGCATTTTCAAAATTCAACACCTATTCACAGTTTCCACCATGTCTATTTAATTAACATTCCCCAGGAAAGTTCTAGCCAGAGCAATAAGGCAATAACAAGAGACAAAGAGCATGAAGATTGGAAAAAAACACTGAAACTGTCGCTATTTTCAAATGACATGACTGTTTTTGTGAAAACTGAAAAGATTCTGCACAAAATTCTTTAAAAAATCTAGAATTGAATGAATTGAGCAAGGTTTTCGGTTAGAATCAAAAGTACAAAAATTAATTGCATTTCTGTATTCTAGTAGTAATTTGAAAATAAATGAAAGAACAATTCCACTTACCATAGCATCAAAAAACAAATTTTAGTTTAACAGAGGTTTGCCAGATGTCAACATTGAAGACTATAAAACATTCTTTTTTTTTTTTTTTTAAAGATTTTATTTGTCAGAGAGAGAGTGAGCACAGGCAGACAGAGTGGCAGGCAGAGGCAGAGGGAGAAGCAGGCTCCCTGCCGAGCAAGGAGCCCGATGTGGGACTCGATCCCAGGACGCCGGGATCATGACCCGAGCCGAAGGCAGCCGCTTAACCAACTGAGCCACCCAGTGAGATAAATTAGGGACGACTGCAAACAAATGGAGAGATACATGTTTAATGGATTAGAAGGCTCAATATTGTTAAGATGTCACTTGTTTCCAAACTGAACTATCCAAATCAAAATCATGTTTGTTTTAGAAATTGATCCTCAGCTGATTTCAAAATTTGCATGGAGATTAAAGGACCTGGGATAGCCATAATAATCTTAACAAAGTTGGAGAACTTTGATTACCTGATTTCAATTTTCAGTATAAAATTATAGTAATCAAGGGGCACCTGGGGGGCTTAGTCAGTTAACGTCTGCTTTTTCTGAGTTCAGGTCATAATCCTAGCAGCTGGGGATGGAGCCCTGGTTGGACTTCCTGCTCAGTGGGGAGTCTACATTTCTCTCTCCCCCTGCGCCTTCACCCTGCTCATGCTCTATCTCTCCCTCTCTCAAATAAGTAAATAAAATCTTAAAAGAAAACCCAAAAACCTCTAGTAATCAAGATATTGTGTTATTGGTACAAGGACAAATGAATAGATCAGAGAGCCCAAAAATAGATCCACATTTATAGTCAGTTAATTTTAAAGATTTTATTTTAGAGAGAGAGAGAGAGTGCAGGAGCAGGGGAAGGGGTACAGAGGGAGCAGGAGGGAAAGAATCTCAAGCAGACTCAGTGCTAAGTGCAGAACCCCACAGAGGGCTCAATCTTACAACCCTGAGACCATGACCTTAGGGTAACCAACTGAGCCACCCAAGTACCCCTACAGTCAGTTAATTTTAAAAAGAGACTCCCAATGAATTCAATGGACACAGAGAATATTTTCAACAAATGGAGCTAAACCAAACAGCCTTAAGGGGGTTAGGAGGAAGGAAGATCCTTAATCCCTGACTTCTATCCTACATATAAGTGAACTGGAGATGGACCATAGACATAAACATAAAAGTGAAACTGTAATGTTTTCAGAAGAAAACAGAGGAAAATATTTTCATTACTTTGGGTGTGACAAGTGTATTTTATTTTTTTTTAATATATTTTTTTAAAATTTTTAAGATTTTATTTATTTATTTGTTAGAGAGAGAGAGAGAGAACAAGCACAGGCAGGGAGAGGCAGGCAGAGGCAGAGGGAGAAGCAGCCTCCCTGCCAAGCAAGGAGCCCGATGTGGGACTTGATCCCAGGACGCTGGGATCATGACCTGAGCCGAAGGCAGCCGCTTAACCAACTGAGCCACCCAGGTGTCCCGTGACAAGTGTATTTTAGACAAGACACAAAAACCATATAACCATAAAAAGAAAAAAAAAAGGACTTGGTCAAAATACAACACTTCTTCTGCAACCCAAAGTCACCATTAAGAAAACACCCCATGAACACCACAGGGGTCAAGGGCACTGACCTCCTATGCACTTGAATATCCACTTGTAACTCTCGACTTCCCAAAACTTAACTATTAACAGACTATTGGATTGGACAGCTTTACTGAGAACATAAAGTAGATTACACATATTTTGTATATGTATTACATATTGTATTCTTACAATGTTAAGAAAACTTTAATAGAAAATACATTTATAATACTGTGAAATATCCGCATGGTTGATTCATGCAGTTCAAACCCATGTTTTTCAGGGGTCATGTGTATACAGGCAAGCTACAGACTGGTGGGTAAATGTGAGCAAAACGGTCACATGGCAAAGGACTTACATTCTTACATAAAGGATTTCAGCCATTCTGTAATGAGACAAGCAGTCTAATGAAAAAATGGTCAGAGACTTGAACAGGCATTTCAGAGAAAAACCCCAAAACAATGGGACGCCTGGGTGGCTCAGTTGGTTGAGTGGCTGCCTTCGCCTCGGGTCACGGTCCCAGTGTCCTGGGATGGAGTCCCGCGTTGGGCTCCTTGCTCGCCGGGGAGCTTGCTTCTCCCTCTGCCTCTGCTGCCACTCTGTCTGCCTGTGCTCGCTTTCTCTCTGACAAATAAATAAAATCTTAAAAAAAAAAAACAAAAACCCCAAAACAAGAAACTGCCAATAAGCATATTTTGAAAAGGAGTTAAGCATCAGTAGTCATCATACTACAGATATAACAGAACTGGAACTCTCTTAACTGCATACAAATGCACATAAAATGGCATATACAATAACTTTGGACAACTTTTCAGTAGGTTCTTATGAAATTAAACATAAACCGAACTTGAGACCCAGAAATTCCAGTTATCTTAAAAGAGAAATGAAAACATTTTCAGAAAGAATGCTCATAACTTTATTTATAATCACACCAAACTGTAAATAACTCAAAGGTCCAAAATAAGAGAATGGATAAATTGTATGATGTTCATGAAATCAACAATACTGAGTAGCAAAAAGAAACCAAGTATATATTCCTTAACAACGTTGAGGAATCTCAGTCATTTTGAGCAATGAAGCCAGATGTAGAAGTGAATATGTATAATTCCACTTATATGAAATTCAAGAACAGCTAAAACTACTCTATGACAATAAAAAATAGAAAAATGGTTGCAAGGGAGAAAGGGAGAAATAAATTCGTTGGAAAGTGGCAAAAGGGAACTTTTGGAAATGGTGGGAAGTTCTTTATCTGGATTAGGTAAGTATCACGCAGATGTATAGATTTGTCAAAAATGAAAGAATTCTAAAATCTATGCAATCAACTGTCCACAAATTTTACTTGAAGACAAACCATTTCCTCTGATTTATCAGATGGCTGTCTACCACTTCCAAAGAGTTGTTCACAGAGACATGTTTACTTACCTCCATTTACAACAAGTTTGTCCTTGAGTCAGCTCTTTAAAATAAAACTTCAATTGTTTCTGAACTCACTAGATTTTCTGGTGAAATGCTGCTCGTAAAGCTTTTTTTGTCCCAAATTTCTAATTCAAAGAACATTACTCCTCACATCGTATCACAGGAGTTAAAGACTTGAAGTTACCCTAAAGATAGTCCAAACCCTCAGCTACTTTTTAAATAAAAACAGATGCCTGGGTATTATTTATATGCCAGGATATGATTTCATTTCAGAAATAAAAATATATACCATACATTGTCACTCTTTGCATATATAACACGGGCAAATTTAATAGCTTACTTTATAATAAACATATATTAAACAGTTGTGTGTGCTTTAAATGGCAACTGAGGAAGCATAAGGAATAATAGTTGCCATTAGGAGGTCAGAATATTTTATATGTAAGTAGACACTATATCAGCAGTATTTTTTAAAAAGCACATATTTTCAAGTTCATATTGGCTGGTTTTTCATGAGTGATAAGTTGAAGTGTGTTGGTCTTTACAGCTGGGACATTTCTATCAGTCCCCTTTTCAGGAGTTGTACTGATCTATAAAATCCAGGTAAACCAAAAACTTAGATATTTGACACTGGAGTCAGTGAATGGCGTAATAGCATTCCTGTACCATATAGAGCGTAAATGTAATAAAATTTCATCCTGTACCATATAGAGGGTAAATGTAATAAAAAGGTTTTTGGCAGTGTTAGCTGTGACAAGCAGAGAGGGGCCTAAAAAGCTTAAAGAATGGAAAATGAAAAAAAAACCACTTTTGATTTGTAGGAAAATTTTTATTCAATAAATATAATTTCATAAACTTTAAAAAATTACTGAGAGCTATACAATAAGTAACTACACTTACTGACAATGCAGAGAAATTTTAAAGGATTTTATTAGACAGCCACAGTGTCTGAGGTCCTTGATTTTAAACCAAGTGTTGCTACAGTATTTCCAGCTAATTCCCCATAAAAATCTAACAATCACCATTACTACAAACATATCATTAGTTGTGATCTATTTTTTTGTAGGAAAATCATTCAAGTGTTCTCACATAAACAGCACTTTAATAATGTTCTATTTTTATGAAAATAGATGACTCATTTCAAGATAGAAATAAAAATGTCTCAGAAGCGGGACCAAAATTAATAAAACATGTTTTACATAACTCTTTGGTGTGTTTGTTTTATGAATACCTCCTTACATCTTAGGTCAACATGATCTTTACAGGAAAACACAAGCATAGATGATTTTCCCTTTTTCCTTGCCCCCAATACCTTCTCAGAGCAGCATATTTAAAATGTTTTTGGTATTAATTGTAAATTTTTTTAGTGGCTTTGACTTCTGCCTATCAGATAGGAGTCTCAAGCTTCTCACACAAGCCCAATTTCACAATTCACAGTCTTACAGCAGAAACGGCCTGTTCTGAGTAAAGGAATGATGCGGTGATTTGCCTCAATTTAATCTCCTACTCAGGACAGTGCCAGAGTTTGGATTAGGTCTGGGAAACCTGTGGATATCATGGAGATTGAGACCCAAGGAGGAAGGTAGTTAAGAGAGATTCAAACTGTAAATTCTCCCCTTCTTTCTTCTCAACTCCATGGCAAGCCTGGTAGCTGTAGTTCTCTTGGCCCATACTATAATCCTTCTAAGATGAACCTACTGCTTGCTAAAGCTGAGGCAGGTACTGAGTTATCTTTTAAAGCAGCTGATGGGCAATTTTGAAAACCATCTTGGTGCTTGCTACTATCCTCAGGGCTACAGCCTTCAGACTACCTTTAGGTAGGTAAAGGTAAGAAAGTGAGGCAAATAGATTTGAGACCATCAATTAGTAAAAACACACGTTGCATCTTACTCTGGTTTTGGCAGGTTTAAGAGTAAGTTAATTCCCAACATCATACTTTCCGAAGAATTTTAAAGAAATATGCAAAGGGGACTTTTTTGTGACTACTGGCTAGATAATAAGTTTTTAAATATGAGTATTAGCACTAGACAACTACTTAAAGTTTATACACAATAGTTACTTTCTTAAATAAACTGAAGAAAGCTCTTTTCTTATAACTTTCCTTTAAAAAGAGGTTTTCGACAGAGTAGGATGAGCCTATCAGTAGGTGCCATTTACTTTTTTTTGACATAAAGTTCTTAAATAACTTTAAGTAGTCAATGCAGACAATTACATCAGTCCCACTTTCAGCACCATAGACTGGCTGACTTCCACTGCTGCAGTTGGTCAGAGACTGCTTGATGGTTTTGTGGTCCTTCTCTAGTGTCAGCAGTCAATTTGGTTAATGCCAAACAAACACTGTAAACTATTAAGGAAGATGTAATGCAGGGCTATTACATGTCATTTTGTTTTCTAAATATAAGACATTCTAAGAAAAAACAAATTCTGAGTTATCTTCCACTAAACTACCCTAACTGAATATTTTCTGCAATATTTCCTCTTCTGGAACATGAACTGGTAAATGTATACATTGTACACTGTAAAATCCCTTTAATGTACTAAATCACAGTATTACTATTCCTAAATTCAATTTTGGAGTATCTAAGTTAAAGAAGGGCTATTAATGAAAATATTTAAGCTGAAATTCATAATCTAATATCCTTGCATTATTGAAACAAACGTTATAATAGCAAGAAAATAAAACTTAAAAAAAAAAGTTTATCAGCAAACAAGGTAAAGTCTTAATTCTTGACTCTACCATTCTTTCCCTACCAGCCCAATTCCAGAAGTCTTACGTTCAGGAGATGGGAAAGAGGTGGAAGGTTGAAGAATATATCTACAGAAAGGGATTATTATATTCTCAAGAGAAAATTTTGGAAAACCTTATTTAACCATTTCCATACAATTTATATGTATATGCACACAATCATATACTTAGAGCTTGGTAAGCTCTTTAACCAATAATCATTTCCAAATTTTAAAATGACATTACTTTTTATCAAAACAAATGACAACACTGATCATATGATAAACTCAGGATGGCAATTAAGTACTGAAATACAGCAATATGTACCTGATTAGTCATTCTTAACATTTTAATTTATGCTGCCATTAGCCCTTAAGATTTAGAATTTTAAACTTTGTTTCATTTACATCCTGTAGGCATGCCTGAAAAATATCTTGTAATGGGACACTGGACAGATTTCACTTTACTGTGGTAGTCTACTGTAACGTAGATAACATATACTAACCTAAAAATAACAAGATTCTTACATGAAATCCTTTATTCTAAATGCTAGCTTACTGAAAGGCAATTTAATTCTAAATTAGCCACAGAAAGAGGCTCTTATCTTTTTGTTTTAATTACCCTAATATTTTTATTTATATGATTAAAAATATTTGCAATATTTAAATACTGTCCAAACTTGTTTTTTATTGATATAGTTGAACTTTACAACAGTGTCATAAAATACTATAAACAGAACTTTCAGACAGAGGAAAAAAAAGGCAAATTTAAATATATTAACCAGATTAAAGCATGCAAAAGATCCAATGATAAACACATTAAATAATAATATGCTAATGGTATATAATTTACCCACTATAGGTTTTTTGTATTCTGTCACAAGAATATTAGTAAACATCAACTTGAAATTTGGTGAATGGACTTGATTCCTGATTTATATATATAACATACCCTTTGCATGTATATACTTAACTTTACTGGTTGTGTTACAGTATTTAGAGAAGTTTGGTTTTGGCATATATTTACTACCCACAATGCAGTAAATAATGATAGGAAATGCATTCTCCTAATTTGCTCTGTGAACTCAGAAAGCACTAAAGAATTCACAACATGGGTCACTGAGGGACCAAAATTCCTTTCTATCCACATTAACTTTTCGCATGAAAAGTTTCAAATATAACTCTAATAAAAAAATAGAGTTTTCAAGGCAAACTTTTCAGCATAATTTACAGAAGATTTGAATAGAAGACTCGATAACCAAACTAATACTAAAAAATACAATTAACTAGGAATTACCTCCCTTTTCTACCTTGATATTAAAATATAGTGGCCTTAGCAAGAGGCTGAAATGCCATCAGGAGTCCCATAAGCATGAGGGACAACCCAAAGAGATAGAAAACGTCTCTTTCACAAATTCTAACATGTTCAGATTTAAATGAAAGGGGTTGAAAGGGAAGGTTATGCTAATGCTTTTTATTTGTTTTCCATTATAACTCTGAGTGGGTATGAAATATTTGAGAAATTTTAGAAAATAATTCTGCAGAACTAGTGTGGCCATTACCAGGATGATCACACTGAATTTTAGGAAAGGAGTTGAAATGGTTCCCACAAAGTACTACTGCCCCTTTAACAAGTAGATGAGTCCATTGTGGAGAGAGTCAAGATGCTCCTGTCGTTGGTATAGAAAGGGTCCGATGCACTCCAAGATCTAAAGTAACAATAAGAGAAAAGTTTGGCTCACCAGTACCTATGTTTTAAGTGAGACAAAAATTTACTCTAAAACTAAGGATCAAAAATGCAATTTGAATATTAAAATAATGACTTATTGATTCCTATTTAAGAGCTAGGAGAAGTTCTCATACTAGCCTTGAATGACCAGTCTATTTATATAATACAAAAACTTGGAAAAAATAATGCTCTAGTCATTATATAAAATGTTAGCCAAAATTCAGACATTCATTAGCATTAAAACAATTTCTGTAAGTAGTAAAGCAGGAGATGCTCTTAAAATCTTAACAATACAATAAAAAATAAGTATGTTACTAAGAGTTATGCACAACCAGTTTTACTGAAAAGCAACTAGGCTATATTTTGACATTACAGAAGCAAACATACATTCCACTTACCAAAAGCTTTAGAATGAAATAGTAAAATGTTCATATTATATTATACTATTTCTTTTCAGCTATAAATTCTATTCTAAAGATTTTAGCATAATTAACTTGAATGCAGTAAATGGTTTACTCAATAGGTATCAAAGACAGCTGAGACTCAGTAGGGTTTTTACTTAACTGAGAACAAATAAACCTCCAACGGTCTGGAAAATTTAACTACTGTCGGAATAATAAAGCCTATAAGCAATGAATTACATAATGCTTCATTTGCAGCTTTAGTAACTTAAGCTAAAATAACTCAAGACCAGAAATAGCCTTCCATGCTTATAAGAGCCTAACCCATTTCAAGGACAGTATCAGGATTTCCAAGTCAAAGGTGGCTTTTCTTAGAGGACTAAAAGTACTAAACAATAAATACATTTTATGTAACTTTTTCCAGGGTTTCCATTTTCCTAAACAAAGACGTCAGAGGAAGAGACTAGCATTTAAAATGACTGAAATTCACTCATCAAATATCCACTGTTTCCTTGAGATTCTGTATATAGTTTAAGTTTAAATCAATTAAGCAAGCACAGTGATAATGAAGTTTGGAACCTAGAAATTTTACAAAGTTGGCAAAGAGGAACACAAATAAGCTACAACCATACTGGTAGTTCACAAATTCTCTAATTTTATTAGTTTCCAGAAAACCTTAAATGCTGTAGTTTAAGGAAGGGCCTGTTCACTACTGTCTCTCTTTAGTACCTAGAACTGCAACTGGTACATAGCAGGCAGTATTTATAAAATAAATGAATGAAATGAATCTATAAACATTTCTTAAAAGTATTTATCCAAGAAAAAGTGTGCTTAGATAGATATGACAAAACGTAACTCCGAACACCCTAATCAGGAGTCAAGTTTCCATTCCCAAATTGCCAATATTTTATATTAGTTTTTCCTCTTTTCCAACCATTGCTTACACAGGAGAATTTTATTAGTTTAAGGTTTCTTTTTATCTTTCAAAGCATGCATGTGCATTCATATGTTAAATGTCATATTTGACAGAACATTAAATATGGAACTACATACTATTAAATCCTTTCTATTTAGAAAATAGGTTTGATTAGGATAAAGTAATTGTTGGTAAAACGCATAAAGAAAATCATTTATTGCTGAAGTACAGCCGTTAGTGTACAACATGGCATATCCTTCATATAGCATCATGATACTACACTTGAAACAAAGCCTGCAATATGGCATATTCCTCTGAAAACATCAATTAATAAAATGTAACAATTTTTGTGCCTGGATGGTAAAAGTTTTTAATCAGTAGAATAATGTGCATATGAAAGCCCTAGTTGTATTTCTCAAGTGATGCTTGTTACCTCTTATGTTTAATAGGCTAATAGAACAAATATCCAAAGGCTTCTACATCTTGTTAACAGAAGTAGTGCTTCACCTTCTAAGTTAGACATGAAATAGAAATGTAGAATAAAGGCTGTTCCAAAGTCAAAACAGAAATGCCAAAAGTCTTTCACTAATACATGTAAAAAAACAAAACTCTACATATAAAAATGACTTTCAAATTTTAAAGATAATGTTAATGGATATATGGCAATTTCCATATAGTCCTTGGAAAAGCACCAAGTGGTTTTTCATATTGTATGATCTTTATCCACTAGAAAAAACTGAACAGATCTTAAAAGACTTTTTAAATTATTCATTTGAGTAAAAAAGGAGGATAACAACAGTACTAACAAATAATATGACCTGAGATGTTGGACAAAACTGGTAAGATATTTATAGTCTGTCAAATAAGATAATACTGTTAAACATTTTATTAGAAAAATAAAAAGTAAAATCTTACAAAAGAAAATATTATGATACAATTTTAAGTGAAAAAAAGTAGAGATGATAACAGCCACCTTCAGGAGAATATGCTGAAATAAATCTCCTATTTCCGGGGGCAGGTTCAAAGGGATAATGCAGTATAAAAATGGGGGCATATTACCTGAATAATGGATATCAAACAATGAAAATATATATAAAGCAAAAAAAATTTGGCTTATTTAAAATTACAGTTTTTTAATAGTGAAGATGTACTCTGTCATTAAAGAGAACTTCCTGTTGAAGCAGAAATTTAAAAAATTCTGTGGTTCTAGAGCAGTCTCTTAGTCTAACTCCCACTTCAGTCCTAAATAGTAAAGCTGCCTTAATAAGTAAAATAATATTATAAAGTAGGTCCTTCTGAAACTTCTTTTGGAAAACTTGGTGGCCTGGGTACATGACAGAGCTGCTTTCTAATAATGCATTTTATAATACAATTGTGTAAGTCAAAATACATAAGTCCCAATAAATTTAACTGCTCATAGTAATCCTTTTATGTAGAATAAAATTACTACAAAATGATGCCACAGTTATGGAAATATATTTGATCACATGTTATAATCAATAAATGGAGACTGAAAACACAGACGTTAAAGAATGCTATTTATAAATGCAACTGTACCTTAAAGACTTGGCCATAACTAAAGGCAAAGTGGGAACTAATAAGTTTGCCAATAAATGTTACCTGAATTTTATGATACATGAATGATAATTACTCATTTTAAAAACAAAATCTAAGCAAATATTAAAAATTATTTTATCAGAAGATAATAATAGTTCATCCTCCATCCTCTAGTCCCCAACCCCGGGGTATTTCTCAACCTTTTCCATGGCCCGGCACACGTAGAAAGTGATTGATTATTCATTGGTACATGGTGGACAATGTACAACTATCTATCCTTGCCCATCTATAACTCTTCACACACACTGGTACACTGCTGCTCTCATTTTAGGAATATGATATAATTCACCTTAAGAACACCAAAGCATGAAAAAAGTTATTTCTACTTCTTAATGTCCCCTGAATAATAAATATGTCTCTTGGGAAGTATATGAAGAAATGAATCCATTTCACTTTTAAATAAATTTAAGTGGCATTTACCAAAACATGGCATTTTCTGTTATGATCCACAAAAGCAAGCACTGATAAACCTAATTCAAGAAATAGATTTGGGAGGGGACAGAAATGCTAAGTTTCTTCTAAACCATAATTTAACGTGCCTGTCTAACTTATAAACTTCTAATTAGACAATGAACACCAAGTAAAAAAAAAAATCACAACTCATTTTAAAAAACTCATTACAGAGATAAAATCGTATAAGAGAGCAGAAATACAGTCTTCTGTGTTTATAAATACCTTAAAGTCTCAAATGGATGACCAGAAAATATACAGGAAAAGAGAAGCAAAAATCCTTTGATTTTACTATTATGTGTAGACTATTTTGTAAATATAAAAAGCAAACAAAAAAAATACAGAAAATAAAACAGTAATATAAGGTATAATCAGAAAAAGAAAGTTATAAAAACTAAGTATATCATATACACACTCCTATTCACCACATTATAGAAAGACTATAAAGCAAAAATTTTTGTTCATTAGATGAAGTCTCTTCAAAGGTGCTTTCTCTTCCTTCGTTAGTCAAAGAGCCCCCTACCCCAAAACCACAAAGTGAAATCTACCATCAAAGAGTGCTAATAAATAGCACACCTCCCACTTCAGTTGGTAAAACCAGCTGCTGATTTATTAGGTATCTAGAGACGCAGGTTCATCCTGTTCCAGTTTACAGGACACTCATCTGCAGCAAAGGCTACTTAGAGAAATTTCACACCTGCTGACATGGGTTGGACTACATCTTCCTACTACTCGTTCCAGCATTCTTCCAACAGATGTGCACGCTGTTTCTCCCTCTGAGAAACAGCACATGGAGTCCAAGCACTTGATACCTGAATTTGTTTCAGTAAGCTGGAGGAGTTAAAGCAGAAAAAAAATTAGTTATTTATAGATCTGGATTTCCAAAAAGCATTAAAAAAAAAAAGACAACAAGCACTTTCAAACCAAAAGTAATGTATACAAATATGTTTTCTATAATATGAAAATATATGGAAGGCTTTATTTAAATATAAAAATATTTAAAAGGCACTGTGTCCTAAATTAAAAGATGAATAAAATAATTATATAAAAATAAGTAGCTGGCTTTTATTTAAATCTATAAAGATTTTGGATTTTAATGTCTCATTTTAATAATTTATTATAGCCAAAATGATTTACATCAACCACTCAAACTTACTGAATTCTAATTCTTGAGTTTTTGTTTAGGTGAAATCTCCTGTAATTTCAATGAAAAATGTCTAGCAATTGAGAAAAACGGAGTGTGAACCATTCTGAAGACTGGGAAATGATAACCAGGCAGGACCTAACCCCAATCTTCAACAACAACAACAACAACAACCATAGCAAATACTTATGTATGTTTTCTATGCTGGGTTCTAAGCACTCTACATAAATACACTGAAATAATCCTTAAAAATTTATTATAATTTTATAATTATCCTTGAAAAAAGCATCATTTATCTTAAACTTGCTAAGCAACTACTAAGTGCCAATTATGCCCATAATCAGCTTACCTTGCTTTTAAAAAATTTACCGATTAATTTATTTTACTGTATTGAAATCCACTATACAAATGACTTACTACTATTTTCATTAATTTCTGAAGGTATGCAAGATTCATGCTGATTCAGGCATAAATAACCCAGCAAAATAACTTAAAGCCAATACTACTAATAATCTTAATTCCATTAAAATGAGGGGAAGAAATGGTATGATCACATAGCCCAATGAATCCCAACCTTGGTTTTGACATGGTCAGGTGTACTCCTTAATTTCTCAGGGGGTATAATTTTAAACAAACTGTTTTTCATTCGTTTTCCTTTACATATATAACATACTGTATAACAAATCTTTGGAAAGTATAGAGGAAGGAGAACAAAAATAGATTTGTTAGAGTGCTACAATTCACAAAGGTTGGGAATCACCAAGTGTTGAGTGTGGGCATGACAACAGGGGACATTTGTGGAGACACGCACAATGGACAGAAGACAGATATGATGGAACATAAATAACCTGGCGCTCAGAATACAAGCAACAGGTAAGGTCCTGCAAAATACCTGCTCACAGTAATCCTGCCAAAAGCAAGCAGTGTGAGACAACATGATTCTCGTCTGGCAAATAATCTGTCTCAATGTCCTTGGGTCTGCTGAGCACTGAGAAACAGCCAAATTTTACTTGTTCCTTCATTACAATACCCTTGCTTTAGGACTGTTTATGTTAGTTTCTTAAACTGTTTTTTGAGAGATGTTTACAGATGTGTCATCCGTAAAAAAAAAAAAAAAGTTCTGTGGCCAATTAAGTTTCAGAAACACTACTTCAATGATGGTCTAAACAGACTTATTGAGTAAAGGACTGTCAGTAAGTCAGGACACATGGTCAGTCTCCAGGAGGAGAGCTAGACATAGTGCAATTCTCAAACTGTATTTTTTCCCCCCAGTAAAATCTTGCCCCCAGGAATCAATCAACACTAGAAAGAACATTATATCCAGAATAGCTTAGGAAATTTTATATGTCTCCCAGTTTTCTCCTTGGCTCCTTGGGCTCTAGTTTCCTCCATCTCAGAATCACCCTCTACAGAAGCTGGACTCAAAAGATCCCACATGCTCAAGGTGAAAGTACAATACTGCAAGGGGGCCTTAAGGCCCTTTATAACCTGACCACAGGCTGCCTTTCTTGCTCAACTTCCCAATGCTTCTGTACAGTCTTCACACAGCCAACCAGTGCAGTGTTCCTTGCCTTCAGGCATATGTCAGGGCCTGTCACTAATTATGGTCAGAATGCTGCCCCCTACACCTACTTCAGTTTAAATACCATTGTCTCCATGAAACCTCCCTCACCTCTCCAACTATCAGTAAACTCTCTCTAGATTCTATTCCCCTGCTTGTTTGCATAACTTGTATGAGCCCTTAAATTCAACTTGTATTTATTAAGCAAGGCACTGTGCTGGTTCCTAGAGGGGATGGCAATCTAGTGAGTTAATAGAATGGGAGATAAGTCAGGAACAAATAATGGCAGTTACATTAATGGAATGTTTACTATGTATGTGCCAGTTCCTATGTAAGATGCTTCTCATGGATTATTCTCACTGAAAACTTACAACAAAGTTTTAGGATAAGCACCATATTCAGAAGCATTTTACAGATGAGGAACTAGAGAAGTTGAGAATTTGTTCAAGATCACCCTGCTGAGGCTTGCGTCTCGGTTTCTTTAATTCCAGAGCTCAAATCTCTCTATCATGCCATTATACTGTCTTCTTATAATTACGGTAATGAGGCTGAATACAAATATTAAAAAAGAGGAGGGAAGGCCCAAACCCAGCTGTTGTTGTTGTTATTGGTGGGAGGGCACGAAAGAGTTGATGAAAAAGATAGCATCTGAAACACATTTTAAAGGCTGGGTGGGATTTCAGTAGCTGGAGATGTGAGAGAAACAGCATTCTAGGCTAAGCAAAGAGAATGAATAATTATGTGTGGGTAGAAAAGTATGATGTGTATTTAGCACATGTTTAGCCTGAGTGTAAGAAAGTAGTTGTTACACCTGCCCCTTTCCAAAAAGACCAGTGCGACTCAAAGTGTGATCCATGGGTCAGTGCCGGTCCAAAAACATTTGTTACTGGCCTATGAGGAGATAAGTGTTTCTCGTCTGTATGAATAAGAGGTAAAAAAATTTTATGGCAATTTGACAATACTTTCATAACTGTTGAATCTAAATAATTTTAAAATCAGGGCTTATTTTAAATATCATTTAAATTTAATTTTCCAGCACAGTTTGACCCTTAAACAAGATGGATTTGGACTGCACAGGTCCACTTACACATAAATATTTTTCAACAAATACACATACAGTACTATATTCTCCCTTCCTTTTGATTTTTTCTCTAGCTTATTTTAGCACCAATAAGATACAAAATACACATTAGTTGGTACTTTAATATTATTGATAACCATCTTGGTAAACAGTAGGCTATTAGCTAGGTTTTTGGGAAGTCAAAAGTTATACCTGAATTTTTTACTGCATGAAGAGTCAGCACCCCTAGTCCCCATATTGTTCAAGGGTAACTGTAACTCATTTTTATTGTATTTTACCAAAGAAATGGTCCACGATAGACTGGAAATTAAAAACAGTGAAACAAGAAAACAACAAACTGGTCTTTCACATTTGGCTGGGGAACACTAAAGTAGACCAGACACTACAGACAGCAAGGAGTTTGCCTGGTACTTCTTAATTGAACAACTTGTGTTTTGTTTGTATAGCTGGAGC
Organism: Taxidea taxus jeffersonii; assembly: GCA_003697995.1. NCBI lineage: Eukaryota > Metazoa > Chordata > Mammalia > Carnivora > Mustelidae > Taxidea > Taxidea taxus. The sequence continues at coordinate 16,282 of ML111377.1, read as the reverse complement.
TCAACTTTCATCTTCACTGAAGATGAAATCCATAGGGTCAGCAGCATTTGAGTGACCACATATGCCCAGAACACAGCTTAGGTCTGGATCTGACTTTAGGTAATTATGTTGCTTTGCAGTCATTACCTCTCACTTTAAAATCTCAGGACAGGTATTAATACGTGGATAATCCCAGAGAGGGTAAACATCTCGAAATATCAAAATATTATAAAGAAATGACTTCCTTAAGATGACCTTTTGAACTAAGCAAAAATATATTTCCTTCTTTCTTCTAGAGAGAAAAAAACCCCAGCTGCTTTAAAAATGCTGAATGCTGGTTAACTGTGCTTCTGTAAAGCTGCTATTTATTTAAAAAACTACACTGTTCCCCAGCAAACTTCCATGCTCTACCACTTTCTCATATACATATCTTTGATCTCATATTCAGGGACTGGGAGACCAGCCAGATACATGTAGCCACAGCTGCCAATTAAGTGGGAGCAGGAAAAGGGTGGAACATTTAAATCTCATTTCATTCAAAGTAAGGAGAATTATTCCTTTTGTGCGTATTTGTTTCTTTTTCTTCCTTCCTTCTTTTCTTTCTTTTTTTTTTTTGATTGCTTATAAATACTAAACAACAACAACAACAAAAAAAGCAAAGCAATGGGAATGAGACCCTATCTGGCAGCACTTTAATTTTCCAGAAATTTTGATTCATTGGTAAGACTCTCTACCACATTTTCTTCCCAGGAGTGACCACATATCTTAGAGCTGAAAGGGCAGCCAAGCAAAACAACTATGGAGGTTCAACATAATTATGTATGGCTAATAAAAACTTTCATCTTTCTAGAACTCACCTTCTGAAATAAATTCTGACTCAGTGCTCTTATTTCCATTATTTTCAGACCAGTGCTAGGAAACATTTAAAAATTTCTTCCAGTGCTTCTACTTCTATCTCCTATCTTTCTACAATCTTCTAGGTGTTAGAAAATTGTCATACATCTCTAAATTATTTAGTCTTTCCTATAACCTTTTACCTATTAAATCTTTTTAAGTTTAGATAAGAATTATTGAACTATTAATCATATTTGTTCTTTTGTCTTTAAAACAGTTTTATAATAAATATATAATCAAAGTGAGAATCTTGTATAGCCTTAAAGGAAATATTTGGAAACTGTAATTATGGGGGGAAAAAAAAAGGTTATGTTCAAGGAAAAGTTCTTCTTTTTAATGTGAAATCAAAAACTGTCAAAAAGTACTTATTTCCAAATTTGGTTAAGAAGAAGAAAACCCGGGGTGCCTGGGTGGCTCAGTGGGTTAAAGCCTCTGCCTTCGGCTTGGGTCATGATTTCAGGGTCCTGAGATCAAGCCCCACACTGGGCCTTCTGCTCAGCGGGGAGCCAGCTTCCCCTTCTCTCTCTCTGCCTGCCTTTCTGCCTACTTGTGATCTCTGTCAAATAAATAAATAAAATCTTGAAAAAAAGGAATAAAACCCTTAAAACAAGTAATAGCTTCAACTCATTATTCAGAATTGCAAGAGGTAGCTGATTAGCAATGGCATTTAGAAGACTGCTATCTCTCACTCAAGGCCCATTTCTTCAAAACATGCCTGAAAAGCTCACATTCACTCCTCTACATTCTCTTCCCTCTTTTCATTTCTTCAAGGAAAATAAACAACTTCGGAAGATAGTTATAAATACCTCCATACTGTCTTTTAGGGATCTCCAGAGAGGAGATTTCTGTACATGTTGCCTAAATTTAACTATGAAAATAAGCATATAATAAGAATTACATTTATTGGGTATGGTTATTTTAATAATTTGGTTTATTCTAGTTTCAGAAAGAACTGAGGCCCCCTTTTAATGATGTGGTTACATAAATAACAAAATCTGACTAGGAATTTGAAGTTTAAGAAGAGTATCAGCATCTGCAAAAAAATGGTAAAATCACCAATTTTAATGGAGAGGGGTAAGTCAGAATAGCACTAATTAATGAACTAAACCATGGTATAGCCAATGTTAAGAATTCAGTTTTCTAAAAAAAAAAAGGAAAAAAAAGAATTCAGTTTTTTCAGTTTTCTAAGTATGAATCATAGTATTTTTCTTCATTTCAACCTCCAGATTTTGCTCAAATAAGTCAGCACAGATTTGAAAATAACATTAGTTTTGTAAAGTGGTGTATTTATCAAGTATACATGCAGGTCTTGCTACTCATGGCAGCCTTATTAGTAGTTTTTTTCAAATGTTCAATTCTATTTGTTCACAGAATTTTATTCAGAAAAGTATAGCTTTTACTGGCAAACTGAATCCAGACCATTAAAATTTTCTGTTCCTTTTTAGTTCACTTTGTTAAATGAGACAGTAGATGTAAGTATCTTTGTCACAGAAGAGGAAGGTGACTTGCAGTTGGTTGAAACTATTCAAATTTTATTTATTTATTTATTTTTTTGTCATAGGTGATGGCAAGTTTCAGGTCTGGGGCTTAGAATCCAGGTCCACAATGAGAAAGGTCAACAGCCTTAACAGTCTGTTGATATCCCTATAGTTGCTAGGTATAGTTGAAAAGAGAACACCAGAGCAGGCCAGGAATCTAGGGACAGAGAAACAACAAAACAATGGAGGCCAAAGAGGCAGGTCACAGTGGAGGGAGATGACTAGAAGGTCCTAGCCCAGGACAACATTGAGGGCTCAGCATCAACCTCTGCCTGATCTGGCAAGGCTGACCACATTTCCATTAGAGGAAGCAACTGCCATGTCAAGACAGAAAAAACAGAAGAGGGATATTACATAACATTTACTTTTTTGAAGTGATTTTTATTTCAAAATATATGCCAAAGGCAGAAATATATAAGAAAAATATTCAAGGTATACGTCACTCAATGAATGAAAATTCAGTGATAAGCAGGAAAAACTGCAGGTCAGGGCAATACAATTTTACTAAAGTCATAGTCATGGTTTCAGGGTTCTTCTAGCTTCTTGTTTATAGGAAGAAAGACCAACTATCACAGGATGATGAGATATTTTCACTCATCAACCTTTTGTAAAAGTAACCATAACAAGGCCCCTGTTATTAGGAGCGCTCTAAGAAGTCTTCTCTCAACTGTATTATACATTTTAATGGACATATTAAAGTAAAGCAGTACCAGATCCATATCTTATGAAATATTCACTTGAACTTGACCCTTTGGGAAACTTTTAACACAGAGGTCATAGTTTTTTAGGTTTAGTCTTGTCAGGTCCCAAGTGGATTATCTGCTTTGTGGATTATCCAGGGAATAATATAAATCCAGGCCAGCTCGCCCTCTTTGCCCAGCTCAACCAGGGCATATTTTAAAAATTAAAAATTTTTCTAATTTATTAAAGCAAAATACAAGATAAATTTGGAGTAAAAATAATCATACAGAGCATCCCAAAACAAAAGTTCTGAATTCTTCTGAATTCTTTTCAACTAATAATAATAGTAAGAGTTGATCTTAAACATTTTCAACATAGTTAATCTTCAACATTTTTCATTTAGGGCAGTTCACTAAAGGAATCTAATTTTTAAGATATGTCTTCCAGAATAATCCAGGGTTTTCAAATTACTGTATCTGTTTTATGCTCTGATTCCACGGTAGAGTTAAGATTTATAATTTTCAAGTAGTTTTGTTTGAAAGTTTACCATTTATGATGTTTTATCTCAAATGAGACAACAACACCTTACTGACTAGTAATTATAAAATACAAATGGCAAATAATCCATAATTACTACCAATCAAAATACTTTACATATTCCAATAAGGTCTAGAAGTGGTTGTTAGGGTTAACTCCTCAAGATGTGAGTGAATCAAGTCATCATCAATTCATACTTCTTTTATTACAAAGATATAAACTATCAAAGTTTATGAAAAATAAGTGAGAGTCTGATGAATATTAGTCAACAAAAAACTATTCAGTACCATGTCTAAGCACTAATTCATTGGATCATTTAACTCAAGAGCCAGATTTAGATAAGTAATTTGGTGTCTAACTACATTAAGATGTATAAAATGATACACAATTGCCACTTCAAATGGGAAAATGGACTTCAGAAATAATAGAAATAGCATAACATATTTTCAAAAGAAGTGAAAAGGAATTTCTTGGATATAAACAACAGGTTGTGAGAATACCTTACTAGGCTAGAATTTGAGGTGAAGTATGATTTCACACTCCAACTCCAAAGGAAGACTAATAAAATATTCAGGGATGGACATATAAAAAACGTAAAGATCACAAAAAAGGAAGACAAGTCAACAAAAACAGTAAACATATGAAGAACAATGAAGGATGAGGAAAGTAAAAACTGAAAGTCAGGCCAGTTCTCCCATAGCATGCCCCAAGTATGAGAACTTAGCGGATAGGTCCCCAGAAGGTCCAGCGCAGTACTACCTAGTGCACGCAAGAACTGTCCTGCTGGCTGCAAGCCTCAGCTAGCAGGTGCCTACTGTCCTCCCCTCTGTGCTTGCTTTCAGCAAATTCATATGCTGAGCTGACTGAACCCTTATCTTCTTCCATCTGGAAGGACAGAAAAGCAATAAGTCTTATATTACAGAACAATATTCTTCACCGTAAAATAGGTTTAGAATCAAAACAGCAAGTTGGGATCCGCAATCTGCGAGGCACAAATGAATGTTCATACAATACCACATTCATTTACTGTCACAAAAGAGAGCTAACAGCAGCTTCTTAAGGGGAATACAACAAAGCACACAAAATTAAGCCATGATTTTCCAGTGCACAAAATTAGATTAAAACCAGATTTCCTTCAATAAAATTCAATTTCTTCTACTAAATTCCTTGCCATCGAGATTTAGGGTTCTTATTGCAAAGGTATGTCGCCCTGTTTCACAACTCTTACGCTCCCTTCTCAAAAGATGTCTCTACTCTAAGTGAACTTCAGCAGAGTAGAAGGGTCACTAGCATGACCTTTCAAATGCTAGACATGTGGGTAAAGGGTGGGGTGGCTTGATTTATTCAACAAAATTAATTTAATTCTTAATTTGAAATGTATCTTTTTAGTGAGTGCTAATTTACACAAATTTTTATTTTTCACTTTTTTTTCTTCTTCTAGGGAGTATGTTCCCATAGCCATGCTAATCTGAACCTTTTTTAAATTGGAAGAAAATGTCTTCAGTGAACAAAAAACAAATTTTTTCCTCATTATGTGTTTTCTCAGTCTTAGGACTGACCAACAATTATTTCTATCAAGAAAATGCTACCGTGAATGTCTTACATGTACAAAAAATTAGTAGTAGAAGTCCTTGGTTTCAAGAGTACAATTAGCTTATGTGAAGACAGCTTATTATTATTATTATTACTATTATTATAGCTTTGCCTATAACACAGGGGGTGGAAAAATACTCAAAATGAGTTTTCTTTCATTAAAAAAGTTAATAGTTTTGGGGCGCCTGGGTGGCTCAGTGGGTTAAAGCCTCTGCCTTCGGCTTGGGTCACGGTCCCAGGGTCCTGGGATCGAGCCCTGCATCAGACTCTCCGCTCAGTGGGGAGCCTGCTTCCTCGTCTCTCTCTGTCTGCCTCTCTGCCTACTTGTGATCTCTGTCAGTCAAATAAATAAATAAATCTTTAAAAAAAAAGTTAACAATTTTGTGTTAATGGTTCTTAAGAAGTACTAAGCTGATTGAAGGATATTTTATATCTGCATAATTTTCCTCTTTGTCACAATAAACAAACTACCATGGATCACAGCCAGGAATACTGTTTAATACAATTCAAAAAAAAAGATGTATTTAAAATTCACAGGATGCATCAGTAGATAGCTGTATGTGAGCACTTGTCCTTCATGCAGCTATGAGCAAATGCCCACCCAGTGGTCACTCACTGCTTATTTAAACAACTGACATTTCTGCTTGGCCTTTGGTTGAGCATAGTATTTTTTCCTTTTGTTCTCTGATGCTGACAATAAAAAAAGAGACCACAGTATATAAAATGATTACCTGATAGGTGAAGAACCTGGAGGCTCAGAGAGGTGAACTGATTTGGTTAGGACACATAAGCTGTAAGACCAAGGGTATCACTAACACACAGGCCTGCTGTCTCCCCACCAGGGCTCTTTTCTTTCTGCTATACTACCTGTTTGGAGAGTGGCTTGCAGGAAAGGCAACCTGACCAGTATATCTTGTTCTCATTGTGCTTTTTTACAGATGAATGTTAAGCTTACTACCTTATCACATTGTTACAGAAACTGGGATCTCTCTAATTTATGGTATTTTTACCCCATTTTTTTTGTCTATTTTTTACTAAAAAAAAAAAAAACCAACCCAAAACAAAGAAACAACCTACATGGCTTGATTTAAGCCAATATGATATATGAAAATATGATTTCATAAAAACAGCGAGATTATTCACAATGCAAAAATATCTTCACTTGACCAAAGAGTCTGCCAGGTGTTTTTTAAAATAACAAGCTCTCCTATTGTGTTAGAGTTAAATAATTAGATGTTCAAAGGCACATATGGATAAAATGTGTTACATGTATTTGACTCAACCAAAGGTGAAGACAAATCCTCAAGTTTGTTTTGATTTTAGTTCTTGTTTTAAACATAAAATTTAGCTGACTATCACTTAAACACCCATTTTTATATTCATATATTATACCTTTGTAATTCAAAGTAGAATATTTCAAAATTGTAGAAGATAATAAGAATAAAATCAAAAAGTGTGATAGAACTTTGGAACAACTCAAAATTGTGAACTCATAGAGTTCTGTAAGACATTATTTAAGCAATGTTCCATCAAAGCCATCTGCTTGATCAAATGAACACAGATAGAAACCTTTAGAATAAAAAAAATTAAAAAAATATAATTAAGAATACACAAGATACTGACAGGGCAAGAAAATGAAGAGTGCCAAAAGTTCAAAAAAATTTTTTTTTAGTTATAATATTTTTCCTCTTCAAATCAGACTGGAGTTAAAGTTAATAAATAGTTCTGGTATCTTAATATCAAATGTTTCAGGATCTAAACTTTCATTCTCTTCTATCAAAAGACATCACTACTATTATTTTTGTGGAAACAGACAGAATGGATCTGTCTGTGGAGATAAAGATATATGTTTAAGAGATACAAAATATATTGTGCAAATTATAGATGCACTAAACAGTAGAAAGGATATGAAATGCTTCAGCAGCCATTACAGTGTACAAAGACAAATACACACATGTACTTACAGCAAAGATAAGGCAAGATAAAAAATGGGCAACTCTCACTTCCAAGTAACTGAAACTTAAAACTTTAAACTTTATGATGAATTTCTGTAGCTTAAGTTACTCAACATGCAGGAGCATCCTTAGTTATGAAAATAATATGACAAGCAGAAGCATTAGAATTTTACTATAAAAGGTAGTTAAGGTGTAAAACATATAATAAGATACAGATCTCTGTCCTGTTATGCTAAATTTTCATCTGAATTTTCTTCTCAAAGAAGAAATGGATATATATTTTAAATTTTAATATACATATTAATAAAGGTCAAATTAAAGACAGAGCTGTGCTAACAAAAATGCCCCACTCTTAATTCATGCCTCTGCCCATCTTTTAAATATTGTTTCATTGACCTTTAGCATGCAGAAGAGTTATCAAGGTTCTACTTCTCCTACTCTACCTAAGTTTGCTCAGCTGATTCCTTGCCCTCGACAATGGCTGCAGTGCGATGAATTCGTCACTTAAAGCAACTGTGTTGGAGTACATCTATAAGTGGACAGAAAAGGGATGGTACATACAACAAGTCAGTGAGCTGTATTCATCACCTATGAGACAGACACAGGACAAACTTTGTAAAGACATCTGTTCCTCCAAGAATAGGAAATATCATACACGGTACACATACATGGCTGACACTTGTAGGGCTGTTGGCTTTCTTATCAAAATAATTTATTCTTCACTCTTAATACCACATGATTATTCTGGAGAAAAACAGCTCAAAATAAATGCAACTATTTTTTTGATGTTTTTTTCTTGCTACTTTTGGTAAACAATGAAGTAGCTGATAAGTTTCTAACCATTTTTTCATCATTTAAAATCAGTGGTAATACTATAAGTCTGAAATAATAAATATTACTGCATGTAGCAAAGGAATAATGTCACACATAGGATGTGAATGGACCATATATTGTTTCAGCAAAAAAGGAAAAAAGCTAAAAAAAACCCTTTTAGCAGCCTAGAAGATCTCTGAGTGAAGTAGAGATTTCCTCCTTGGATTAGACCACAATAGAACATCTATCTGGGTCAAGTTATTTTAAAAGTGAGTTTAGTGGGACAAAAGGGAGATTAGCTTTCACACCCAGAAAAAATGACTAGGTTACCACACTTTTCATTTTCAATCACTTTTAATCTCTGGTAAAAGAACCAAAATATATATAAAGTATCTTTAACTTTTTCTTGTTTAAGGGTCCACTTTAAGGTAACAAATATTTCCTATGTAATCCTTTAAAAAGAAGCTATAGAAAAGGCAGCAAGAACTACTATCACTTTCTCTTATCATTAAGAAAGCTCTATAAATACACCTAAGTTTGCAAATGCTCTAATGTAGATTTCTACAGATAAATGTAAATAAATTTGATTATTTACTTTTATAAAGAATTAAGTTTTAAAAGTGATGTTGTTAATATATTTTGGTGAAATATAACTTTATATAGTCCAAGAGGGGGAGACAAATGTGTTATTCCTAAAGATCTAGAAAAAGTATAAGAGACAACGTATTAAAAATAGTACTCTCTTCTGAAGATTAGAAAAAATATAGGCAAAACTATCTGATATATATTTAAGCAATATATGGCAAAGTAGAAAAGTTAGTAGCATATTTATATAAATATATGCATAGGCAGAGTAATCAGTTATGCAAATTTCTCTAGCCCCATTTGGAGATCAGTATCATAGAGCAACATCCTTATTGTCCCTTACAGTTATGATGCTTCTACTGAGGACTCACTTTAAAAAGGCCCAGGGTTGGGTGTTTGTATTATCTCAGCAATTATATAAGGTAGTAATTACTATTCTGATTTTGCAGAAGAGGAAACTGAGGCTGAGGGATGTGACTTAATTAGGGACATGTATTTTACAAATGGTAAAACTGTATTTGAATTAAGTTTTTCAGGATTCAAGAGGCCTATGCTGCTTCCATGGGGTTAAAATGTATATTGGCGGGACGCCTGGGTGGCTCAGTTGGTTAAGCAGCTGCCTTCGGCTCAGGTCATGATCCCAGCGTCCTGGGATCGAGCCCCACATCGGGCTCCTTGCTCAGCAGTGAGCCTGCTTCTCCCTCTGCCTCTGCCTGCCACTCTCTCTGCCTGTGCTCACTCCTGTGCTCTCTATCTGACAAATAAATAAAATCTTAAAAAAAAAAAGTATATTGGCTAGTACTGAGTTACCAAGGCAAATAAATGCTAAAGCAATGCTGACATGATCAAATGAAATCAAAGCTAATACCTTGTTTAGGAAGCCTAACTCAGATCACCAAATACTTAGGGAACAGTTATTCTGTTTTTGAATATACAACTAAATTTTCAAAATTTAAATAAAATTTGCTTGGCATATAGCAAACATGCAGAAGAAAAAATCTCAAAGTTGTATAAGTCAAAAAATCTCAACCATGTACAAGCCAAATACATGAAACGGCACACCAACTAATAGTTACCATTTCTTGAGCATCTACTTTGTTACTAAACATTATTTCATTTAATCTTCATTACAAAGGTAATAAGATAGATATTTCTATCATAATTTTACTACTCATGAGGAAACTGAGACCTAAAGTTACAGAGCTACCAAGTAGTAGAGCTGGGTTTTGAACTGAGAATTATCAGGCCCTAAAGTCTATGTCTCACATACTATGTAACATACTGTTAATATTTGCTGTAGCTTAATATTTATTGATAAATGTTTAGTAAGAAAATATATTTTACAAAAATCCATTCTGTAAAAATTGTTTAAAGAACTTATTTCATACTCTTGTTGAAAACAATATACCCTGAAAAAGTATTACTAGAATTCTAATGTTTCTAAAGACATGGATATATATCCCAATTATATACCTCTGATAGAACACTATGATAATGTTACTTAAAACATATTTACTATTATTATCTGGATATAACTTGGTAGTGTTTTTTTCTTTTTTACTTGATAGTCTTATATTTAAAAATCTGGAGTTCCATTAATAACAATTAATTTGTCAGGAGTCAAAATAGAAATAAGAAACAACTTAAAATATATTTAACAATATCTGTTTTGCAAAATACTTGACAGAAGAATGGATAATTTCCTATTCTGTGATATAAGCAGATTACAATGACAGCTGTTCCTTGTCACAGAACAGTTGTTACAGAACAATTCTAATTTAAAAAGGTACTATATATAAAGAATGGCTACCTGTGCCTTTTCAGTATTTGTAGGATGGAGCTGTCGGTCAAATACTTTCTTCACAATATCAAGAAACAGACACGTAACAACCATGAGTATTATGGCAAACCAAGCAGAACCACTTGATAGGAGTTGAATAAATACAAAGTACATATTCTGGGAGCCCAAAAATGGCCTGCAAAGAAAAGAGGTAGAATAAGTCGATATTCAGTATTTGTTAATTTTTCTTCTCCATATCAGTAAGATCAACTGAAGAAAGTAAATTTATTATCAATGAGACCCATCTCACCAAAATTATTCTGAGCAGAATTTGTTCATAATATAGTCTATCACAATAAACAGAACTGAATCAATATAATTAAACTATAACATAGTCACTCACCAGAGAATCCCTCCATAAAACAAAGAGAATATAAAATAGAATATAATAGATCCCCAGGTAACAAGATGGTTGATCCAGGTCCAAAAATGAGTTTCCAAAGCCATCTAAAAAAAATTTTTTTATATCCTTAGTACAAGACAATAAATATTTACTTAAATTAAACCTCTCAGGTAAAATTTGAGAATAAAATGTAGTAATTTTAAGTGCTTAAGCTTTCTATGGCAAAGTCCCTCAGAAGGTAAATATTAATGAAAGGGTCCAGTATGGAATTGAACAATTTCAAGTTTATAAAATTTTTCTTCTATGAGGAAGCAGCACTGAAATTTTCATGAGTACTTTATTCTCTACTCCATGGCCTAAAACAACCCATGTCTATATACAGAGAAGTAAAATTTCAGAAATGAATATTGTGGGGTTAACCTTTACTTGATCATAAAAATCAGCTAAGGCTTTCCAAAATAATGAACTTGAAGTTGTTGGTTTTTTTAATATAAAAATTAATTATTAAAATAGCAATACGTGAAATTATTCATGACTGAAAAAGGAAAAGTAAAAAGGGAAAACTATCTACCTACAGTTAAAGAAACAAACTATGTGTTATACAGATGCAAAATGTGTTCATGTTTCTAATTTCCGCACCATACCTTTACTGTGACTGTAATAACCATGACTGTGAAAACCAACGTGCCAAATGTCCAGTTTCCAAACATCTAAACAGAAAAAAAACCAAACACACCAAACCCATTACTGTATTATGTTAACATTATGCTAAATCAGATGTAAGGCAAAAAGTACTAAAAATCACTTGCATTATTTAAGCCAGTTACATTTGCAATCTGTGACATTACTAAAGTTATAGAAGTATGAAAAAAACCATACAGCATTATTATGTTTATTATTATCATGTAAAATGATCCTTTGGATAACACTATCAGATTGGAAACCCAAAGATGTTGCTTTAAGCCTATGTGACACAGAATGCTTTTAGTTAGAATGATATAGTTGTTAGTGACTGCTTTATTCTGTCACACAATAAAAATAACTCTTCAATCACAATTATTTTCTGAAAGCATTCCAACAAGATGTTATGACAGATCACTTGACACTGTATTTATGGACACAGTGTAGGCACAGCAGGAGAAAAGAAATTTACACACAAAACCAACACCTGAAAGGAAAGATAACAGCCAATGGAATTATTTCTCAAAGGATTCTATGTAAAAATGCAGTTAATGCCAGGCAAAGTTGTCTTGTGGGATTTATAGCCAAAACTTACTAAGGTTTATCACAAATGCTAAATCTCCAAATAGTCAGGATTTAATTTCCACAAATAAGAATAAGCAATTAATAAATAATAGTTATCATCATCAACAATGAAACATCAATTAATAAGCCTTCATTTGAGGGTATATTAGAAGTTGATTTTCAACAGTAAAGGAATGGAAAAGTCATATTGAACCTCTCATTTTCCTGCTTTTATCATCTCTAAAAATAGATATTTGATGCAGCCAAGGAACCTGTGCCTGGAAGTGGTAACATCCACACATGCCTATCCCTCAGTTTTCTGGTTTTACTGGGTCCAGATTTAGGGTTACTGGTATCTTCCTTAGAAAGAGGGGATTTAGGGCTCCCTCTTGCATTCAAGGCCTCAGAGAGGGCTGTAGAAACACATTCACATGGTATTTTTTGTTGTTTTATAAAATAAGCAGAAGGAATATATCTCAAACCAAACAGTTCAGGCTCCTGTCTCTTTCCATACTGACTTCCACTTGAGCCAGTTGGTGATAAAGTGAATGGCAGAGGGCATTTTGAGATCAGGGTACAGAGAAGTTGAGTAGGGCTCATTACATTAGCTTTGGTTAAGAGGGATGGAACTATCTAAGTCACTCAGTTATATTCATGTATACTTACGTTTGTATTTATAGTTCTGTTTTTTTCCCTTAAAGAGGGCGTGTCAAAATGTGTACTTTAGACTTTCCTAAACCTGGATCTACCCCTGTTCAGAAAAGAAAGATGCTCAAAACCCTTTCTATCACAATCTGCTTGTTTTCTAGGTCACTTCTTCCAGCTGAATTTATTACCTAATTAATAAAGCCAAATTTGTATTCCAAATTAAAAAGGATCATTCATTATTTATTTGTGTACTCCACAAAGAGTAACTGCACATCTTTTACATACCAAGTACCATTCTAGGCCTTGGGAATAAAGCAGTGCTAAGAAAAAGTGCCTGACCTCATGAAGCTTATACACCGTAAAGGAGACATATAATAAACACACCTGGAGAAAGACAACTATCACATGATCTCCCTAATATGAGGAAGTGGAGATGCAACGGGGGTGGGGGTTAAGGTGGTAGGAAAAGAAAAAATGAAACAAGATGGGATCGGGAGGGAGACAAACCAAAAGAGACTCTTCAAGTCATAAAACAAACTGAGGGGGGTGGGGGGGGACAGGGGTTGGGAGAGGGTGGTGGGGTTACATTATATGTTTAAATAAAAAAAGCTTAAATAAAAAAAATAAACACACCTAGAAATATACTTTTAGGTAGAGATTGGTGCTCTGAAGAAAAATAAATGTAGGAGAGGTGGGAGTCAAGAAGTGATGGAAGGTGAGGGAGATAACATTTTACTGGAGTGGGTAGAAAGGTCTACTCAACCCGGTAATATTTCAGGAGACCTAAATGAGTAAGGGAGTCGGTCACTTGCCCATGTGAGAGAAAAGCACCTTGGTAGAAGAACAGCAAGTGCAGAGGTCCTAAGTCAGGTACAAATTGATCTAGTCAAGGAACAATGTAACTAGTACAGCTAGAGTAGAGTGAATAAAAGGAACGGTGGTAGAAAACACAGCCCAATAGGCAGATGGAGTCAGGATGGATGAGATTTTTATACTGTAATTAGTCACTGAATGATTTTGTGCAGGTCATTAGGTATGCGATTCAATTTTCATTTTCATTTTATTTATTTATTCTTAAGATTTTTTATTTACTTATTTGACAGAGATCACAAGTAGGCAGAGAGGCAGGCAGAGAGAGAGGAAGGGAAGCAGGCTCCCTGCTGAGCAGAGAGCCTGATGTGGGGCTCAATCCCAGGACCCTGGGATCATGACCTGAGCCGAAGGCAGAGGCTTTAACCCACTGAGTCACCCAGGTGTCCCATCCAATTTTCATTTTTAATAGAGCACCTGGGATGCTGTGTACAGAAAAGGTAGTAGAAAAAGGAATAATAAAAGCAGGAGTAGGTAGAGGCAGTTACTACAGTCCAGGAAAGAGATCTGGACTGTGTGAGAGAGAAGTGGAAACACTGAAGATATATGTAACACTAGAACCAATATGATTATGTATCAGTTGTGAGAGATGGGAAATAAAAAATGATTCCTGGACTTGCCTGAGCAGTTGGGTAAAAAGTGGTTATTTTTACAGAGGACATGGGTAGATGGAAAGGAGAAGGGAGTTGAGGGAAATTGAAAGGGGAGTTGAACCATGAGAAACTATGGACTCTGAAAAACAATCTGAGGGTTTTGAAGGGGCAGGGGGTGGGAGGTTGGGGGAGCCAAGTGATGGGTTTTATGGAGGGCACGTATTGCATGGAGCACTGGGTGTGGTGCATAAACAATGCATTCTGTTACACTGAAAAGAAATTAAATAAATAAATAAAATTTAAAAAAGTGGTTGTTTTTTGTTAATACAGGGAAAACTGGAAGGGAAATGGGTTTGCAAAAGATATAAGATTCTGTTTAGCTGTGTAAAAGCTAAGATTCCTATGTGATTTGTTAATTGAAGAAGGTAGTTATTTGAATCTGAGGAGAGACTGGCAGAGATATAAATTTAGGAGTTCTCAGCATACAAGCAGTATTTAAATGATGGGATAAACAGTTCACCCTATGTATGGATAAAGAAGAAAAAAATGTCTTAGCACTGAGCCCTGAGCCGCTGTTCCATTTAGGACAGTGGTTCTCCAGTGGGGTGTGATTTCTCCTCCCAAGGAACATTTGGCTGGGTCTGGAGACATTTTTGATTGTCATAACTGGGGAGGGCAGGTGTGTACACTACTGGTATCTAGTGGGTAGAGGCTAAGCATGCTGCTTAACATCCTACAATTCATAGGATGAATCCCAATAATAAAAAATTTGGCTCAAAATATCATTAGTACAGAGGATGGGAAATTCTGATTCTGGGGGTGGGAAGAGAAGACTGAAAAGGAATAGTCAGTAAGAAAGCTGAAGTAGCCAACAGAAGCTGAAAGGAGATAATGTGGCAGGTAGGAAGGCTTTGTAAATTGAGCCCAGTGGTTGAGTTCATAAGGGTTGAGACATGCTCTTGGATTTAACAATGTGGGGGTGGGTGGTGACCATAAAGAACATGGTTTTGATGGAGTACTGAGAGTGAAAGCCCTAAAGTATTATGTTCAAGGGAGAAGAGAAGGCAGGAAGTAGAAATAGCAAAAAATGGTAACTTCTTCAAATTTTGCTCTAAAGACACACACACACACACACACACACACACACACACACACACACACACAGCCAAAGCAGCAGCAAAGCAAAGTTAAGTCAAGGAATTGGGGTTTTTATTAGAAGATGGGAGATACTGAAACCTGTCTGTATGTGACTGGTTGGCTCTAATAGAGGACAACAGATTAATGATGAAGGAAAGAGAAAAGATAATTGCAGAAGTAAAGTCTTAGGTTAGGCAAGAAGGAGTTTAAGAATAAACAAAAGATGAAAACTTTTCTGTATTGGTTCAACTTAACTATACAGTGACCTATAAGTGATTACCTTCTTTATAGTTAATCAGTTGTTCAGTTCTCCAGTACAAACTCTCCTTAGTATAGATTTTAAACATTTGAGCAATTGCTGGATGATACCATTACAAGCAAGGTTTATTTTTCTGTTCTCCTCTAATGTATACTACATTTCATTTTCTATCAGTTGTCTGGAATATTACTAGTTCTTTAAATATCTGTCTCATGAATAAATTAACATACAGGGAAATTTCATAATGAACCAGATAACCAAAGTCATATTAATCATAAAACCTTTTAATCAAAGAAATCTGTACTTACTTATAGGAATGGCATTGCATATGTGTTCTCTGAATGACCTGATTGGTAATAACAGTGATTAAATCATTTACACTAAATAAAAGATACTGTATTCTCTGGAGAATACAGATATAAAATGGTAGATTTCTAGTCTTAAAACAGAGCTCTTATCATTTGATGGTTAGATTTCAACAGCTGATGACATGTATAGCATGAAAAAGAAATTAATTAAGGACAGGAAACAAGGGGAAACTCATTATAATTTCAAGAAAAAAAAACAGTATAAAAAGCTTTATCCTTTTCTTTCTCTCAAAATTACAACCTGAAATTTCATCTACTCATTCTACCTTGTTTTGCTAATTAATCTGGCAAATGGTCCAGACCTAGAAGGTTTGATGAAGGGGTGAATTACTTTTTCTTCCTTAACCCATTCTCATTAAATAATTAATGTGGTGGAATAGTATACAATATATATTTTAGAAGGG
>ML111376.1:10378-79248 GCA_003697995.1 Taxidea taxus jeffersonii | reverse complement strand
GTGTGAGAGCATCAGGGGATCCCAGTGTGAGAGCATCGTGGGGACCCTCTAGCATGCACTCAGACACACACACTCAGGACACCAGAGCCCATAGTCTACCACCACTTGCCCTGCCTTCAACATCCTTTCACACCACCAATAAAAATATATACACAAATATTTACATCACTTGTACCAACCAAAAGAACAAGTTTTGAATCTGAAAAAGAGGAGAAAAATAAGAAGCACTCTTAGGGACAAGATTGAGTTGATATATTTGGAGGGAAATGCCTCCTGAGAGCCTCATTTTCCCATCATTAAGGATAGGTGCAGAATGGAAAGTTTGCTTAGAAAGCACTGTGTAAGCCTCAGGAATCTGTTCCTCAGAGGAAAACCCTCCGTGCCCCACTGGATGGGAAGAAAATGACGAGGAAACAATCAAAACAGATTAGGTACTCAGGTGGGGCATTCCTGTGGGAGCAAGAGCCCAGGAGGATGGAGAAACAGAGTGAAATAAATCAGTACTGAAATGTAATGAAGAAGACTCAAAACAGAATATCCTCCTGAAGCCTAGTTGTGGGTAATGCCCCGTCCTGCAGTGGAGTTGCCCTGGGGTTGGGTAAGGAGGCTCTGAAGCCTCGGTCAGCCACGCAGCCACTGGGAGACGCCAGCGTGGCTCGAAGCCACTATGAAGACGCCGTCTGAAACCGCCTCCACGGCTGTCAAGGTAGCAACCTCAGATGTCCCTCAAGGGCAGCAACCTCGGAGCCAGAGGCGCGGTTCAAATTGTAACCTTGCACCCGTTGTTAGACGCCCCCTGGCCTCAGTTTCCCTGTGTGTAAAATTGGAGAGCCCAGTGCCTGCCTTACAAGGTGGTTTGAGAACTGTGTTAATGTCCGTAGACCAGGACCGTGCTACGGCATAAGGAACCTGCTCCGTGCGTCTAATGTTCTCTCAGTATTAGAATCTTACTTTAAGGTAAGTTTTGAGTCAATAGAATATTCCATACGATCGTCATTCTAATGGTAGATACATGCCAATACCCGATTGTCCAAACTCACTGAATGGACAACACCGAGAGAGAACCTTAACACAAGCCGTGGACTTTGGGTACTAACGATGTGCTGGTGTGGGTGTATCAGTTGTAACAAACGTCTCATTCTGGTACGTTGTGTCTCGGGGGGGGGGGAGGGGCTGTGGGTGTGTAGAGGCAGGAGGAATATGGGAAATCTCTGTACCTTCCTCTCAATTCTGCTGTGAACCTAAAACTTCTCTTAAAACAAAGTCTTGGGACACCTGGGTGGCTCAATGGGTTAAGTATCTGGCTTCAGCTCAGGTCATGATCTCAGGGTCCTGGGATCAAGTCTCACATTCTGCTGAGCAAGGAGCCTGCTTCTCCTAATGCTCCTCCCTCTCCCCCTCCCCTGCTAACTCACTCTCTCTCTCCATCAAATAAATAAAATCTTAAAAATAAATAAAGTCTTTAAAAATATGTCAAATCATTTCTACTGAATAATTACCATGCCTAGATCAGAATAAACTATTTGGTATTAAGGAAAAGTACTAAAGCTGTGTGTGTGTGTGTAGGACAGAGACAGAGAGAGACTCATAAATGGACTCAGAGATATTTCAAAGGAAGGGCCCCAAGACACCTTCACTGGATGGCTTCCTCAAAACAGTAGCAGGTCTGGAAAGTCTATAAAGAACATGATTATTTGGCAATTAGCATGGAACAGAGAATATGAAGTGGGTCTTCAGGCTGCATTTGCTTAGTAAATTTTTCAATTTGCCTAATGTTCATGGGGGATACCTGGATGCTGGTCTATTTTAAGGCCTTACAGACAAGGAAGCTGATGAGGATGAGGACAGTTTGGGTCCCCTTTGGTTGCAACAAATGGACAGAATTGCATAAACTCATTCATTCATTCAACCAATTTCGTGGGCCTGTAGTATGACTTGGCACTACCCATTGCAAATATGGAAATGAAAACGTCCGTCCCAATCCAAATTCTACTGGCACTTCCTTCTGTTACTCTAGAATCACACCTCCTTCTTTTCATCAGTAAACTATCTGAAAGGAGGGCTTTCTGGGGTTACTATTGAGATTATCACTGGCAAGGTCTTGCTCCTATTAGGTACCATTCCTGTAGACACCACTTCATTTTTTTTTCTCATTAAAATCACCTTCCCTTTTCTCCTGCATTTCATAATAATCTGTGCCAACTTGCATGGTACCTACCTCCTCATTAACATACCATGTTAAATATTCCTGGATTGGCTTCTGGTTCTCCAATATCAACCAAAAAGTCAGTTTTGCTAATAATTAACAATAACGAGTACGCACACTTGCTAACAGGTTTACGGCATTCGTCGGCCAATGAAACACTTGTAACACCTGCGGCCTATTAAAATGCTTAAATCCTTGGGTAGTATACACGAGAAAATAGAGTAAAATTGCCACATAGTTTTAAGAAAATAATTCTGATAATTTAAACCAGTATCTCAATGACTTTATTTATTCCTGTTGTCATTAGCTTCTTCCCATTGAGTTTAAAATAGTAATCACTTCCCGTATATCCTGAGATGGTTATGAAAGTGAACCTGAGCTGATGAAGTAAGTGGAGAAACACTATGGGACCTATGAGGGTGCCCCAAATAAGTGTGGAAGGCTCACTCCTCGGGGACGGCCCCTCAGCCATCACTCAGGCCTTTCCACTGACGCTTAATGTTAGAAATCTTGTCGATTTGGGCATATGGTTTCCGGAGATGGTAAAGGGAGGAGAGGCTCCTGGGAAAGGACTATGGAGGAAGACAGAAACCACCACAAGAAGCTTGGAAGAAGGCAGAGCAGGAGCATAGTATCAAAAAGAGCAGGTTTTAATTTTCCAGCAAAAACCTTCCTGGAACACCACACTCTTGAACAACGCACAGTAGCTGGGGCAGTTCTCTCTACCTGTGTGTGTACGGACGTGCACCTGTAAACAGCGAAAGGTTAACAAAACTGCCTGTCCACAGGGAGGAAGACCAATTAGGAAAATGATTAGAGTCTGTTGGTCTTACCCCGGCGAGTGTTAATTATTTGTTTGCGTTTATCATCCGCTGCCATTTGTTTGCATTCACAAATATGCTTGTATCACAGCATTTGTCATCGTGAGGGCAGTTCATGTGCTCGTAGACATCCGCCTGTAAATAAGGCAGACGAAGAAATATTTCCCTACTCTTGCGTGTTCTTGTCTCCTGTCTTGGCTCAGGAGACTGCCTTTATTTCATAGCCAGTTAGATGCTTGCTGGCCCAACGCCCGAACCAGCAAAACCCACAGGGTGGGGAGAGGGAGCTCTCGTTGGAGTAAGTTTGGTCCTTAGTAAGGCTGGTTGGAGTAAGGCAGGGCCAGAAGTGGGCACAAGTTTATGTGCTAGATGTTATCCAGAGGCAGAGAAATCAAGATTCCAGGCAAGCACCTGTATTTCCAGAAAGACAGAAACCAAGTCTGAGGCCAAGGAACTCCAACAGAGCAGAACACAAGGGCTCACAAGCACAGCATAGGAGCAGGAAGCTGGAGAGAGGCTGTCCCGTGTTTGCAGGGGATGTGGGGCTTCACCGGTGGAACTGACTGCTGCCAAGGGGCTGGGCTACCATCCCCAGGCTGGTTTGGCAGAGGCTCTCCCACACTGGGATGTGAAGGGAGGGGAAGCTGTGGTCAGAGCCGCTTTCTGAGCTCATGTCTTCTCAGTGGAAAGGGGCAGCTCCTGGCAATAGCACAAAAAATTGCTTCCCTGCTCCCCACATGATCACCAGGCTAAGAGCCGGCAGGTCAGGATGGAAGGCGAGGCATCAGGGAGACCACGCTGGTGACACAAAAAGCAGATAATTGACATAAGTTCACAGAGAGAGACAGAGCAGTGGGGTTTGAAGACGGAAGTGATCTGAGGCACTGATGGGAGAGACAGTAGGTACGGCTATGGACTGAAGGTTTGTGTCCTTCTGAAATCCCCATGCTGGAATCCTAACCCCCAGTGTGATGCTGTGAGGAGGTGGGAACATTGGGGTGATTAGGTCAGGATGGGATCAGTGCCCTCCTAGCAGAGGGAAAGACACAAGGGCTCTCTCTCCACAACCTGAGGACACAGCAAGAATATGGCCATCTGCAAACCAGGAAGAGAAACGGCACCAGACACAGGATCTACCAGCACCCTGACCTTGGACTTCCAGCCCCCAGACCTGTGAGGAGTAAATTTCTGTTGCTTAAACCCCACAGTCTGTGGTATTTATTATGATAGCCCACACAGACTGAGACAGTGCCCAAGGCCACAAATTTGGACAGAAAAGAAGTAGAAGAGCATTAAGATGGTTTGAATACAAGACTATATATGGGCATCTCTTTCTTCTTAACATGTCTGGTTGGTTGGCTCCTGTTTAAATCCCTACCTTGTTCCATAAAAGTTGTTCGAAAGAGCTTAAGAAATACAAAATGTTTCACCCTTTTTTTTTTGACAAAGAATCATGGTGACTGCACATAGACTGGGGGGAAGGTTGAGGGACCAAAACGTGTGCTTGGGAGGTGTCACCACCATTAAAGTGGGCAGCTCAGAACTCCCCAGTAACAGATGAAGAGAAGCTGCACTAGGTCCGAAGTGGCAAGTCTTCAGCACCAATAACGAGTGGCTGCCAGCCACTTCATCTGTAGTAGCGTAGCTTCGAAAATCCCTCCGTGACAGGAAGTCCCCGCTGTGCTGGTTCTGTGTCCAGCTCTCCCTGGTCACTGCACCAACAACACTTCTTGAGGAGGACCTCCAGAACTATCAGAGAATACTTATATGTATCACATCACACCGAGGTCTTCTGTGGGACCCATCCTGAGAGAAGACCCGACAGAAACAGTCCTGTGTTCACAGAGGAGATTGTCTGCAAGACCCTGGCTCATAGAACCTCACATTGGCCACTGAAGTCCCACAACAAGGAAATTTTCATTAGCTTCAGTGAGACTTGTATTTTAAAGTTAAGTTGAAGACACTTTGATTTAATTTCATTAACTCTCTGCCTATTAAATATATTGTACACTATCTCCCATTTTCCCACAGTATCGCGTAGCACAAATATTTTAGGAAGCATCATAGGGCTGCCGGATAAATCAGTTCTTCCTAGCCTCGAATATTATGATATTCGATATGATAATCACATATTATGATTGATAACCTGTTTCTCCTCACAGGGTTCTTGTGCATACAGAGCAGGCAAAATCTCTATGGAATTATTGTTTTCTGCTTATTTTATCAAGCACAAAAAACTCAAGCGTACTCTAATATTGTCTCATCAATCACACACCAAGATAAGTTAAAGGTGGATACTATAAACACTAGGCAACCACCAAAGTGAAAATACAGAATTTGGGGCAATCGACCAACAGAAAAGAACAATTGAATAAGAAAAAAGTGTCCAACTGCCCAAAGAAGACAGTTAAAGGAAAAGAAGGTAATAATGGTAGAAATAGGAAAACAAGTAGCAAGATCAGAGTTAAAGCGAACTGTCAACAACAATCACATTGAATACAGATGGTCTAAACTCCCCAGTTAAATGATAGCAATTATAAGACTAAATAAAGAAGCAACACTCAACACTACTCTGCCTACCAGAAACTCACTGTACAAAGAAACATTCAATATCACAAAAGTAAAAGGACGGAAAAATATAAAACATGGTAACACTAACCAAAAGCAAGCCAGGAGTCTTATGGTTTCAGATCCAAAGGGTGAAAAGCTTAGAAATTGTCACTCTCAACTTTAATAAGAAAAGGCTGAACATATAAGCATCAGTTACTTTTCCTGGACCCACCAGATAGTTGGGGTTGATGGGAAACTGCTACCATGAAATCTGGAGAAACCGATGAATCCAAGAGTCAGAGCCAAGATATGACAACTGGAAGCAAAAACCATTAGAGCCCAAACTGGCGGGAAGATATAAGGTGAAGCAGGTAAACCTGATGAGGAGGTTAGGAGGGGATTGTCGTGGAACACCTGGGGCCACAACCTTAGGGAGGGCCCCGCAGTCTCACGGGTTTAATTCAGCGAACCCCACCAAGTTCTCGATGAAGACTGGAGACAGGGCACGGGCCCGTGGGAGGGCACTAACCAGTAAACACAGCTCAGCTCCCAGTCAGATTGACATAATTCCGCACACTCAAGGACACTTACTTCACTTCCTATTACCCGATACATTTCGGTTTTTTTTTTCCAACAACAAGAAAGTATAAGGCATGCCCAAAGGGAAGAAAAACCAGTTTGAAGAAATAAAGCATCAAGGTCACAGTCAAACACGGCACAGTCATAGATGTAATTAGAGAGCTTAAAATGACTAAGATTAATATGTTAAGTGTATTAATGGAAAAAGTAGATGTCATGTAAGAACAGATGTGTAACGAAACCAGAGGGACGATAATTCTAAGAAATAACTAATTTAGTTTAATTAAATTTATTAATTTAATGGCTAGATATAAAAAGAAAAAATACTGTAACAAAACTGAAGAATGTCAGTGATGGGCTCATTAGTAGACGAGAGATAACCAAGGACAGAATCAGCGAGCTTAAGGCTAAGTCAATAGAAACTATACAATCTGAAATGCAAAGAGAAAAATATAAATAAAAAAAAATACAGAACATCCAAGAACATAGAAGAACTTCAAAATGTGTAACATATGAATGACTTGAGTATCAGGAGAGTTAAGAAAGGAGAAGAAATATTTGAATATAAGCTGAGAACTACCCAAAACTAATAAAAGACATGAAACCAAAGGTCCAGGAAGCCTAGAGAACACCAAACAAAAAACTACCCCAAAAAATAGAACACAAATGACAAAAAGGAAATCATGGAAGATGTTGGGTGGGGCAGGGGGATCTTATCTATAAAGGAAAAAGGATAAGAATTACAGAGTGTTTCTTGCTAGAAACCATGAAAACAAGAAAAGAAGAAAGAGAAAATGGAACAAAATATATAAGATTTTGAAAGGAGAAACCACTAACCAAGAATTCTATATTCAGTTAAATTCTTCCTCAAGGTGAAGAAGAAATAAAGACATTTTCTGACAAACAAAAGCGGCGGAAATTCAGAACTACCAGATGTTCCTTGAAAAAAATATTTAAAAATTTCTCCAGAGACCAGGAAAAGGATTCAGCTAAGAGACTTGGGGTCCAGATAAAGGAAGAGGAATATCAGAAAAGGAATAAGTGAAGGTAAGATATTTTATTTTTATTACTATTAGTTGATCTAAAATATAACTTTTTGTGTGAAGTAGTAAAAATGTCTTGGTGACTGTAACATGCAGATAGGTGAAACATATGACAGTGATGTCACAAGGGATGGTAAGGGGGTCCAGAATACTCGGTGAAGAGAAAACCACACCACACCAATGGGGGCAGCGTTATTTGACGATGGCTGCAGATCAGTCAAGAAACTACACTGGAAACTCCAGACCAACCATTTAGTTTTTTTAAGGATAATTAATACATTCAGGAAAGAGATAAAATGGAACAATATAAATTGCTCAATTAATATCAGAGAAAGCATAAAAAGAGGGGAAAATAAAGAATAAATGCAAAGATTAGAAACAGGGACCATTGTGGTAAACATTAATCCGACTACATCAATAACCACTTAAATACTAATATTGCAAATACACCAGTTATATTCATGATTCTCCAATTCTTCACAGTGGATTAAAAAACAAGACTAAACCATATTTACAAGAAATTCATCCTAAGTATAAAGGGTCAGTAGGTTTAAAGTAAGAGAATGGAGAAATACATACCACGCTAACATTAATCAAAGGAAATATTAAGGAAGTAACCTATTTTCATAAAAGTCAGACTTTGGAATGAGGAAAATCTAAGGGATGAAGACTGGCATTGTATCATGGTAAATGGAACAATTCTCCGATAAGACCTAATAATTGCCAAGAAGTGAGCACCGCACCAGAGAGCACCAAAATACTTGTGGTGAAAACTGATAGAACAAGGACACTTGACAAATCCACAGTTCTGGTTAAATACTCCGACGCCCCTCTTTCTGTAAGTCATATACCAGCAGGGAGAAATCAGTGAAGACAGAGTTGACCTGAGTAACACTGTCAACCCACCCGACCTAACTGACACGTGTAGACCCTCTATTCAGAGCAGTAGACCGACTGCACGTTCTTCCGCAGCTCAGTCGGGAACATTCGCCCAGACAGACCGCAGCGAGCCACAAGACACACATCAGAAAATCCGAAAGAAAGGAAATCACACAGAGCATGTCCTTGGATCACAACAAAATTAAACTAGAACCTACAACCACAGGATAGCTGGGAAATCCTCCTGTATTGGAAAAATTACACAGCATGCTTCCAAACAGTACATAATTCAGAAAAGAAGTCTCAAGAGAAATTTTAAGGTATTTTCAAGTGAATGAAAATGAGTGTATAAATTATCAAAACTTCCAGCAAAAGCCGAGCCAGGAGGAAAATTTACAGCATTAAGTGTTATGTATTACAAAAAGAAAAAAGCTCAAAATCAATCACCTAAGTTTCTACCTCAGGAAACTAGAGAAAGGAAAAACAGTTTACTCCTAAAGTAAGCAGATGAAGAAATCATAAAATTAGAGCATAAATCAATGAAATGCAGAACAGGAAAAATAGTTAATAAAACCATAAGCTGCTTCTCTAAAAAGATCAATAAAACTGATGACCCTAAAAAAAAAATTGGCCACCTCTAGCCAGACTAACCAAGAAAAGAATGACAGAAGACACATATTGCCAACACTGGAAATGAAAGGGGAGTCACAGCCACTGAGTCCACAGACATTTAGAAGGTAATAAAGAAATACTCGGAGCAACTCTATGCCCTCCAATTTGATAACCTACACGAAATGGGCCAATACGTCGGCAAATTGATACCTACCAAACCCACACCGTGAAGCAGGTCATCTGGG
This sequence comes from Taxidea taxus jeffersonii, assembly GCA_003697995.1. Lineage (NCBI taxonomy): Eukaryota > Metazoa > Chordata > Mammalia > Carnivora > Mustelidae > Taxidea > Taxidea taxus. The sequence goes on along the minus strand of ML111376.1, from coordinate 70,313 downwards.
AGGGCCTGTTACCTACTAAATAAACTCACCAGTGAATCTTACTAAACTATTAAGGAAGAAATGATACCAATTCTCCAGAGTGTCTTCTAGAAAATGGAAGCAGAAGGAGTACTTCATAGCTTATTCTATGTGGCCAGCATCACCCAAGTACAAAAACCTGATAAAAACACTCCAAAAAAAAACAAGGAAAGTACAGACCAGGACCTCTTCTGAAGAAAGATGCAAAAACCGTCAACACACTCTCAGCAAGTCATGCACAACAAAATATAAGGAAAGAATTTTACACCAAGATCAAGTAGACACGCTGCAGAGGTGAAAGACTGGGCCAGCACTTGAAAATAAATCGCTGTGCTACCCCACACCGAAACGCCAGAACAGAGAACGCGCGTGGCCATAGGGCAATTAGAATAAAAACATTCGACAAAAATCCAATACGCATTCATGACAAAACTTCGCAGCAAACATACAGAAGAATTTTCTTAACTTGTAAAAACATCTACAAGAAAATACAGTTAGTGTCATGCTTAATGGTGAAAATCTGGATAATTTCCCCCTAAGTTCAGGAGCAAGGCAAGGGGGTTCTTTCTCACCACCCCTATTTCACATCAGGCTGCAAGCCCTAGCTGGTGCAAGAAGACAATAAAATAAAGAAATAAAGGGGAAAGAAATAAACTATGGCCAAGATAGGCTGATGTCAGAATAAAACACTTCCCTCTTAAAAACCTATTAAAGTAATTAATGATATTAGTAGATTCATAACAGTATAAATGACAAGACCCACATGAGTATCCCAGTAGATGCAATGAAATAATTCTATAAAACGCGATATCCATTCAGGATAAAAGATCTTAGAAAACTAGGAATAACCTAAAAGTGAGTGTTAAAAAAATTGTTGCAAAGATGAGTCAACAATGAAATGTCTGAAGTGCCCCCTCCAAGGGCAAGAGTTGAACCATGAGAGACTGTGGACTCTGAGAGACAAACTGAGGGTTTGGGAGGGGCAGGCATGGGAGGTTGGGGGAGCCAGGTGGTGGGTATTAAGGAGGGCACGGATTGCAGGGAGCACTGGTGTGGTGCATAAACAGTGAATCTTGGAACACTGAAAAAATAAAATAAAGATAAACAAAAAGTAAACCTTTCAATAAAAAGACTTAGAAAAATCAAAAAAAAAAATAAGAGAAGAGCACTGTTTGTGCTCCACTTCTATTCAGTATTGAACTGTGAGAGGGGAAAAAAGAGAAAGGGGGAAATTGAAAAGATATGAAAGGATATAAAAGAAAGAAGATTGCACATAGAAAGACCAAAAGAATCAACAGTTAAATTATTGAATTAATAAGAGAGTTAGCAAGGTCGCTGGACACAAAATCAATATATGTGAGTCCATGGCATTTCTGTAACCAGCCATAAATGTGAGAAAAATAAGCCCACAATTCTCCATAGCAACAACAAGAAGAAAAACACAAGGAAAAAAAAATCTAACCAAAGACATACAAGATTCTTATGGAGAATGCTAAGCACCATTGGAAGACATCAGTCCTCTGTGTGTGTGTGGTATTTTTGTGGCTCCTGAGGATGGTATCTTTTTTTTACCACATACCTGATAAGTTGAGGGAAATAGCCATGCTTATGGATAGGAAAGCTTACAGTATAAGGTTATAAATTCTCCGTGAATAATCTCTCTTCCAAGCAGTCTCCATCAAAATCCCAGCAGTGTTTTGAGGAACGTGGAAGGCCAATTATAAACCGTGTATGGAAAAACAACGGCTCATACTCGCTAGACCTTTCTGAGGATTAAGACCCAGGGCGATGGCGGACAAGGGGACGGAGGAATTGCCCTCAGAGATACCAGCACTTGCAAGACTATAGGAACATAAGACAGTGTGAGTTTGATACAGCGGAAACCACAGACCGAAGGAGCAGAGCAGGAAGCCCAGGGACAAAGTCATGAACGTGTTGCAGGTCCCACTCTGTGACTGTATGTCTGTCGTGTGCAGAGCTGGAGTTGCAGAGGGAAGGGAAAGAACGACCTTGTTGCAAAGTGCAATTGGACCCCCACCTCATATCAGACCCAGGAGTCCATTTCCATGCACTGCACTGGGCTACGTTTAATATACTATGATGTTCGTCTCTAAACGATGCTACTAAGAAGGTAAGTTGTATCACTAAATAAGTACAATATTATTTCGGAATATGTGTGCAGTCACTTACAACAAGAAAAAATCCATTTCAGTGTGATTTACAATCTTACTGTGAAGTCAAGGCAGAAGACAACAGGCGGTAGAGAAGAAGGTCGGAACTTTGGAAGGCACAGAGTTCTGTCTTCACCACCTGGGACCCTCTCCCCATTTCCCTGGCATCTCAAGCCAGGGATAAGCATGCTGGGGGGCAGGATGACAAAGCACGAGAGGCTGGTGCAGAGACCACTTGGATGGCCTGGGAGCAAGACAGGGTTTCCATGAATCACCGTGACCAAGACCACAGCCACAGCGGGACGGGCACTCCCTGACGGAAGCCTGTGCACTGAGTGGGAGCTGGCCCAGGGACAGCAGGGGACAAAAGACCCCATGGGCCTGAGCACAGCCTGCCTTCAACAGACAGGGAACCCAGCACCAGCCTCTGCCCTGTGACACTGACATGCTTAGCGTTTCTGTTTGCTTTAGGGTTAAAAGTACACTTAAATTGTCTATTTGTTCTTGTTTTACTTCAGTTACATTCTGAACCTTATTTTTGTGCCATTCTGGAATAATAAGTTTACTGTGTATAAAATCCTAAATTGATCGTTATTTTCTTTTGGCACTTAGAGTTTTCTTTGCCTTGTAGCTTCTCTTTGCTTCTGGGGACGCTTGCTGTCATTCTGGCTGTAGTTCTCACAAAGGTGACCTCTCTTCTATAACTGTCTCTCGTCTTTGGTGTTCTGCTGTTTCATAATAACGTATCTGCATGCAGATTTGTAGGGTTGCTAATCCTGCACAGGGCTCCTTAAAATAACTGAATATGACTTGTTTTAGTTCTTTGTAGACTATACATGCTTCTTGCATTTTCTCCCTCTCCCAGCCCCTCAGCCACCATCCAAGCGGCTGCGGTAGAATCTGCCACATAAGTGACAGTTTCCAGAAAGACTGAGGCACCCAGTGAAGAGCAGGAGGACATCCCAGTGCGTCTTCAACAAGCAAGTCCAGCCACATAAATTCACTGGTGTGCTGGTCACATGGGCACAGCCAGCTGGAGGTTCCTCAGCATCGCGTTGGGGCGCTGTCTAAACCACGGACGAAAGCAGATGTGACCATGGACACCAATGCCACTCTGAACTGAGAATCGGGGCGTGGGTTCCCGTCCTGCCTCTGACACTGACTGGCCATGCCACTTAATTTTTTTTCTGAGCCTCAGTTTGCTCATTTGTGAACGGGAAGAGGAAAATCTTCTGCAGATGCCCTGAAGGCTGTCATCAGAATTAAATGGGCCCCTTGAGGAGCAAGTTCAAGAGGCACTCTTGAGAGCTGCCCACAGAGAGCGTGGCCGATATTGCAGAAATGCCTGCTCGTGCCTCCCAGGCTGGCTCTGACTCTGATTCTGACTTCAGAACCAACGTGCCCGCAAGGGAAACCACATGGTCCGGGAAGGCAGGGACTGGACACAGAACACGGTCCGGGAAGGCAGGGACCGGACACGGAACACAGTCCGGGAAGGCAGGGACTGGACACAGAACATGCTCCGGGAAGGCAGGGACCGGACATGGAGCATGGTCCGGGAAGGCAGGGACCGGACACGGAACGCGGTCCGGGAAGGCAGGGACCGGACACAGAACACGGTCCGGGAAGGCAGGGACTGGACACAGAAGGGAAAGATGACAAGCCCAGAGAGTGGCAACTTGTGTAGCCATTGATTTCACAAATCATTACACATAACAGCAAATAAAAAGCAAGCATTTCCTGCCCAGATCCATAGTGGAGTCAGAGGGTAATATCTGAAGTTCCCTCTGAGCAGCCATTCGATGGCCGTTACAGGGTCAGCTAGTGCAGAATTGTTTCTGCCTTGTCCCTCCGGGAGCAGGTGCACTGCTCACTGCCGGGGCCAAAACCACCCGAGCCCTGATGCCTGGAACCCCAGGTCTCCCCAGGCCCAGGACCCCCGTGACCATTCCCAGAAAATGTCTACAAAGCTGTTGCAGAGGGGTTGAGTGGACGTTGGAAGAGTCATCCTGTCTGCTCTTTTGGCTCGTAACTCAGCAGAAAGACCGTGATTTCTATGCCTGTCAGTCAATCCTGTTTCCAACCATGAACAGACCCTAACAACCTGCATTTGCAAAGAACACCTAATCTGAGTTCCTGCACTTCTCTGTCTGATGCTTTGACTCTTTCCTGTTCTTAGACGGTGTCTGCCATGCAGCTGACCCAAGAAATGTGTACGAGCACGTGGATCACATGCCATGGTCCTCCGGTTGCCATTTGGTTTATCCAGACAGGGACAGACTTGCCTTTTTCTATTGCATATCTGACAAGGTCCAGAGACAATCCGACCGTCATGCAGGGATCTACGCAGCAGCCCATTTTGCAGGGCTTGATGGAAACATTTACTCCACACCCTGGGGGCCAGCCCCGGTTCCCAGCCCTGGAATTTTAAATACTTTGACAACATGGAAACTTAAAGGTGATACTTCTTTTAGATCAAGAGCATGGACTAGGTTGAAGACAGAAGGAAGGAAATGCACAAACCATTCCATAACATTTTGTTACTTTTTCCTTTTTTTTCTATTTGTCTCTTTCCAATGCTTCTAAGATATATTAGGCCGCTTATTGGTCATGATGTGCTTATAGAAAGAGCTTTTATACCTTGTGCAGCTCACAGTGACTCCAATAGAAGTCTATTTGTTGTGACTAAGTAAGAGCGATATTTTTGCTAGGGAGTACCTGCTACATTGCATTAGTTTTATTTGGGGGGAAAAAGCATTTTTGTCTCTGAATTGCAGTACATTTGATTTCTTTGGTTAGCTCAAAAACATAGATTGATTGATTGACTTAAAAACGTTCATGGAAGCTCAAGGGATTAAAGCAGGAAATACCTGTAAGAGCACAATACAAGAAAATAAATAAAATAAAGGCATGACATTGGTTACTTTTGAATTAACAAACATCGTCCTTTTCTGGAAATTTCGTTTTTCTTTGAAATGAAGACTGAATATATACAATTTACATCAGATAACTTTCCAGGAAGCTTTTTCTAACTATAGAGTCTACGGGGTCACCCACCATACTTCTCTCTAATCTCTGCTCTTTTTCCACTATCACACACTCCTCCTACCTGTAAGTATCCGAGGCATTTGTGCAGGCAAGATGGCACTTAAATTATTAAAATAACACGCAGACTGGAGAATGTACACATTTCTCACTTACTGGCTTAAATAAAACGGATGCCTCACAATCATTTCTGAGGCAGAGCCGAAGAATTTGCTACCCAAGGCAACACAAATACAGTAAGTCACTTTATGAACTCGACTGGAGATTTCAGTCACATGAATAAGGCACTTATAGTTGACGCTGACTGCCGGCCACGTGTCAGAGTTTACCTGATAGTGCAGACGATGCTTCATTTTTATAAATATTGATCTGTCCATCCATCCATCCATCCATCCATCCATCCATTCATCCATCCATTCATATTTTTCCCATCTATCATCTGCTTATCTGTTTGCCTAACTTTTACATGCACACGCCATTTGCACAGAGCACTTGTTACACATAATTAGGGAAGTAATATCCTGAAATGAAATATTTTCAATAGTGAGCGGTCCCTCCACCTCTGGAATGTGAACCCATCAAAGGCAACGTTACATTACTTAGCTGGTGCTCAGCACAGTATCCAGAGCACAGGAGGGGGAGCTCAGTACATGTTTCCTGATTTAAAAACACTGAAGGAATCGTTGCAGTAATCCAGATGGCAATAGTCAGTCAACTGTTGGTTCCACGTAGTTAATGAAAACATGGGTCACTTGCCAGGTTTATCCTGCCGTGTCCTGACCGGGTCTTTCTCATGTGATGATTCACAAAAGGGTTCATCTTTGGAGGGTTGCAGAAACTATGTGATATCCTTGGGGTGTCTGCAAATCCCTTGGACTATACTATTAGAAAATTAGATCTGAAACTCAGCCAGTGTCGCATCCTTGATTACAATTACAGTTAATAGATTTAAGGAGAAGGCATCTTACATTCACCATTTCTGCTCTTGAGTGGCTGAGAGCATCGTCCTTATGGCCAGGGAACTTGGATGCCAGAGTAAGACGTTCCCTCAGACCCCCCCAGGGATCTGCGTGGTCCTCACCCCACACGGTCTCCAGCCAGAGGCTTGGAGAATGGCTGCCCTCCCATCTGCAAGGGAAGCTTTCATCCTTTCAATATCAGAAGGTAAAAGGAGGCTCCTGGTTGGTTTTCTGAAAAAGAGACAGCATAAGCATATCTATTTATCTATACCTCTCGCTAGATAAGGTTTCTAGGAAACTTCATCAGCAAGACAGAAGGAAAACTCTAAAGAGAATCAATCTCACAATTTTATCAAGTGTGCAAGGCCAGGGACAGCAGCCACAGAAACACACAGCTGTTTACAAAGCTGAGCATGATGGCCACCTTTCACAGTAAAGAGACAGACTACATGCTTCTTAAGTCAAGGGAGAGAAAGGAGAAAGATTCAGAGAGAGGAAGAGACAGAGACATAGGCGAAGAGACAGAGAGAAGACTCAAGCAAGTGTTTGTCTGTTTTCCTCTGGGATGCCACGACCGAGTACCACACAGTGGACGTCTCACGCGACGGAAGTGTGCTCCTCGCGGCCATGGAGGCAGCAGCGTGATCGGGTCACAGACTGCTGACTTCTTGTGTCCTCACGTGGCCGAAAACAGGGGGTCGGGCGGGGCGGGGGGGCGGCTAGATCTCAGATGCTTTTCACAAGGGGGCTCCTCCCACACAAGGGGTCCCCCTCACTACCCGCTCACCCCTCAAAGGCCCCCTCCCCACACCCTCCCCTTGGGGGCTGGGATTTAATGTAGGAATGTGGGGGACATGAACACTCAGTCATAATGGCATTATGACTGTATCATTCCCCACCATAGACTGAATGTTTCTGTACCCCCAGAATTCACGCAGGCTCTCAGCCACGCTAGCTTCCTGCCTTTTAAGGCAAAAATTAGCCTGGCCTAGAACCTCGATGGCACAGAAGCACAGAGCTAAGATGAACCTTCCTTCCACCTGTGCCACTGTGTCTGGGACTTCTCCCGGACACCTTGGCGCCCATCAGACCCCACTCGCTGATGGCGACAGGAACTGGCAGCCTTCGTGTCCATCCAGCCTCCCCAGCCCCGCAGCCCAGGCGGAGAGGCCCTCAGTCCCCTGCAACCCAGTGCCAGAGCCCGAACCTCCTGGGCCTACAGGAGCGCTGACTTAGGGAGGGAACCGTCTACAGAAGAAACCAGTAACTTTTGGCCACAGAGAAGGTAGAATTCCAAGCTATTTATTTCTTTTTTGTATACACTTTTAAGCACAGGAAGATCCCAGGGCCCTGTGTAGACACGTTGCCCATCCCTGCATCCCATCTTCCTTGGCCGCCAGGGCCAGGTGGACGAATGTCAGGAAGTAGCCCCTGCTTGACACCATGGCAAGTGTCAGAGATCATCACCACGTGGGACAGAATGTCCCATGCCCCTGCTGTCAGGACCCAGGACACAGCATGGCCCACACGGTCCCCCCTGCCCTTTCCACCTGCCCCCTCGGGAGTCCTGCCCTCCAGAGCCCTGTCGCCATGTCTTTCCTGGCCACAGAGAATTGCCACATATAAGTATGTCTTGAACGTGGAGCCATTGAGACAACAGAGACAAGTAAAGTGGGGAATCTCCCTACTGGTACCAGATGTCCCATCAAAGGCACTGCAGCTTGCATTGACGGAAGCTTCCAGCCCAATTCCATGGACTCTGGCCCCTTCCCACATGGAAAAACACACAAATAAGCCTATGGGTAGACAGATCAATAAAGAGTCAGAAAGATAAAACCAGCTTTTGATTATCCGTATAATGGACTGACAACACGGAGAAGTCAACATCACAAAGCAGCCAGTTTCATCTGAAGCCTTGAAGTTATTTGTCTTGATTTTTTCCATCAACCTTTCTCTGGCATAGCTTGAGAGAGCGAGAGGGCGAGGACAGGGACACGCCACGGGGAGGGAGGAAGGAAAGAGAAAATTAGAATACTGTCGTGTTCAAGAAATGAAATGAGGTTATGGTGTTGGCGGACCACCCCTTCCTGGAGCCACACGGACCTGGTGCCGATCTTGGCTGAGTGACTAGGGAAGTCGGCGACCTGCCCTGTGCTTCTCTTCTGCCCCAGAGAGAATGACAATGCCCACTTTCCCAGAGCGTGGCTGTCAGCAGTCAGACTGTCACTCAAGGACGGCCTCGTGACTATCACCCCGTTCCGTGGGGAGCGGGCCGTGCCCGTGAACCCCAGCTCACACACCTGCAGAGACAGTCTACAGCACCCCCACACCCACAGACTCCTGCTCCCCGAAGCTGAGCCCTTTGCATGGCGTGGGTGGGAGGGGGTACACTGTCCTTCCCCTTCCTCGCGACACAAAAAGTTGCCCCGTAGGACACTCTCCATGCCCGGCTGCCCTTGCCTTTACCAGACTTAAAAGGTGGGGAGCCGGGGAGCCTGTGGTGTACCCCACTGGGCCCCACCCATGGAGGGGACTGTCCACCACTGTGAGGACAGGGAGGAGGGGCACTAGGCTCAGGCAACCTGAGTCCCACACGCTTCAGTTCCACACAGCCGAGGACGCTCTGTCAACTTAGGACTGTCCTGAACCTCAACTTCCTTCTGTGCGAAAGGGGATTGGTAACCCCGAGCTGCTAACATGCACCCAGGGGTCGAAGGCCTGGCCTGCACCTTGAGGTGAGGCCAACATGTTCTGAGTCGTGCTCTGCGCCGCTGTTCACCAGACACGTGAGCTGGGGTGGCTGTGTGACTAGCCCAAGCCCCACTTTCCCCTTGCGGACACCCCTACCTTCCCCCATTGCTGTGGATCAGAACACAAAGGACTCACAGAGCAACGCTGTCCTTCCCACCAGCATTCCCAGCACGAAGATCCCAAACGCAGATAATTAGACGTGAAGGAGGAAAGACACTAACCCTAACCGCCGACCCCTCCTTCAGTAAGCAGGAGCGGTCCCTGGGACCCCTGGGACAGTCCACCAGCCCCTCCGCAGTGACGACGACAATCACAAGGATAGTGCACCATCCAAAGCACTCCACCTGAATTTCGCGAGTCCTCAGACCGTGGAGGCTGCATGGGGAGGCCCAGGCCTGGGGTGAACCAGGGGCATCATTCATGCTCGCTGCTCGGCTGCTCTGGAGAAGGCCGGTGAGCAAAGCAGGGTTCGCAGCAAGGGCGAGATCCACTTTCTTATGGGAACAAGAGGAAAGTGGCGAGAGCCCGTCCAGGGGTCAGCAGCCCTGAGAGGCCGTCCCCAGACTCAGGACCGCAGCAGCCCCGGGACGGTCCAGTCACGCCGGAGATGTTGGAGACATGGGGACCGCCACCTCCTCTCGTAACTGAAGTGAACGCAGGCCAGATGGTCTTCACATTTGTTCCAGGCCCTGGGACAGTAGGGGCTTCCACTTTTATGTCGGGAGACGGTCACCTCATTAGAGGGCGGTGCCTTCCCACGAAACAGGAAGAAGTCAGCATCCACAGGAGTCACGGTAGACGGCCGTGTCACGCCTCCCCCAATCCTGATGCACATATCGCGTGTGTTAGAGACCCAGGCTTCTCACCAGGAGGTCCAGTTCCCCCTTTGGGGATGTAGGACCATCCTCCTTCCTCTTTGAAGGTAGACGTGGCCACGTGACTCACTAATCCACAACTCACCATTGCTTCGTAGCCGGTGATGTCCCAGAGCCACTGCCCCTGGGAAAGGGATGTGTGCGTGAGCAAGGAGTACACCTCTGAGGGCAGGGCAGGGCGGTTTGTTAGGCAGCATGATCCTGGCTCTCCTGGCTGAGACGCTGAGCTTCTCGTGGGTCCCAGGCACAGCCCTGGGCTCTGGAGACGCAGCCACTCCTGAGACAGCTGGTTCGGGCAGCCACTGTTTCGAAGTCCCGGAGAGCGAGGTCTGCCTGACAAGAAAACCAGCTGCAGCCCTGGTTCATTCAGGAAGACAGCAGAGAAGCTCTGAAACAGGCGGGGACGTCCGGAGACAATTGCTGTGGGCGGCGGTAGTCAGGACGAGCTGGTTCCGGGTGCGGCCCGTGGGGAGAACGTCGGGCAGCACAGCCTGCACGTCCTTCCTGGAAGGGAGTTTGCTGTGTCTGCGATGAGGACAGTAACAGAGCAGGCAGGAGAGAGGCCTGTGAGCTTTGTTTCTCCTGTGCCACCCCGGGGTGCGCCCCCGACGATCATGCTGGAGCACACAGCGTCCTCCGTGCACATCTGTGGACGGAACTGGCCGCCAGTGAGAGGAGCATTCATGCACCCCTCTTCTTGCTTCCAGGAAAGCTGTCACCCTGCACGGCGACCTGGCGTGTCCAGGCGGCAGCTCTGGCTCTGGGTCACGATGTGGGGCAGAGGGGGTGCCAGTGAGAACACCAAGGACCCCGGCAATACGAAGGGGGAGCCCACTCACCAGGGCCCCGCACCCAGCGTCTTCTCCTTCGTGTCCGTGAACCACAGAGCCACCCCCTGCGTGGACGCGGCCACCTCCAGGAGCCTCGCACGCCCACGGGACACACACGCTATTGATGAAGCCGCCATTCAGCAGCTAGCATTTCGCATTCTGAAATGAAATTTTTTTAACGCACAGTCCTTTTTAATTCTGTTTCTAATTACTGTGCTGTATACAACCCAGGAGTCTGGTGAATTGATAAAATATGCAAATGAGCCAACAATTCATAGACTCCATTAGAATTTCCATTTAAACTGTTAGTTAAGCTGTACACATTTGTAAATGTAAACATTAACCCTCAGGAAAAATATTTTTTAAACTACAGCCTAATTGGAAACTCCACAATCATATGTAACAGAACAGGATCGAGGCACAGAAGGGGACCCTCTCGCTGTGAATTTAAAAGGAACGTTTGCAAGGGCTTGTGGCTCCCTCCCAGCCGCGGCACCCACCGCCTCCCTACGGCCCTGCGTCCCCTCCTCCAGGTGGGCAGCGGTGCCTTCCCCTCCTCCCCCGGGGGTCTGCACCAGGGACAGGGACCGAGCCCTCTGCCTCCCTCCCCCGCCCCCGCCACACCCTCCGCCGCGGAGCAGACGCTCGCTGAGCTCCGTGGACGTGGAGAAACGGGAGATGAACTGAACTGGACGGGACTGCCCGGAGAGTTCACACGCGGTGCAAAGGTGTCGGTGGATTCCCATTTTAGAAGCGAAGGAAGCGCATCCAAATTTCCTCCGCTCCTGCCTGTGCCCAGAGGGACCCCAGGCCAACGAGCGTGCAAGCAGGACGGCGTGGGTAGGGGGTGGCCAGGGCTGGAGTCAGCCACAATCTAAGCAAACAAGGCCGTGCATCTACCCATCTTCCCATCTGGGGAGGGTGTACACCCCTGCCTGGGTCGAAGGACAGCGTCTCCCTAACCCTGCGAGCGCAGCCCCCTCCCAGATCGCCTTCACCTCCTCTTTACAGGGGACGCTCTACCCTCAGGGGAACCCAAGTGAAGACAGACACTGAGTCTTCAAAGAGGCTGCCACGACCCTTACGTCCATCTGCGAGAATGTATGTCGGGAAAACGCGGGCTGTCCTGGAAAGTTCCCTGACGGCGAAATACACAAAACCCGCAGACCGTCCCGCCCAGCGCTGCCGGTGCCGCTGGGAGGGGCAGAGCAGAAGGTGACAACCGGGAGCCGAGACCCCGTCACCAGTTCTTGGTGGGCTGTCGTCTCTCCCCTTCTACCCAGCTCCTCGTTTCTCCTTATTATATTCTCCACCGGCACGCATCGAGACAGACTCAAGTTCCCTTCGATAACGAAGAGAAATCATTAATACTCCATCAGGACAAGCGTCTGAATGTCACGGAAACTGCCGCGGACCAGAGCTGAGCGCACGTCCTGGTTCCCGCGGACCCCACGGCTCGTTCCCGTTTGCGGAGACACGCACACCGCCCGCCTCGCACACCGGCCGGGAAACGGGACTCGCTTCCGATTGAAAAAAGACGAATGATTTGGCAGACAGCGTTCGTGGTTTTCCCAAAGGCCAATGCATTAATGATCTATAAATAGGAACCACAGTCCCGTGCTTCATCACGTTCTCTAATCACTTCCTCAGGAGACGGATCAGTTAATGGGGGAGGGAGGGAGCCGCAGGAAGGCAGTCGTCGCTCCGGGAGCACACGCTGTGAGCCACGGAGGTGGAACGCGGGGCGCAGGGGGCGCCCGGCCACCGGCCACGTCCTGCAGCCACCTGTGGTCCAAGAGCCGCTGACCCTGCCTCTGACATGTGGTCAGCAGGTCAACAGAGCCTACGGCTACGTCCGGGCCCCCACCTCCTCACGTGGCATGTCGTCACGCACGCCCCCGCGCGAGGAAGAAGCTGAGTGCGGACGGCCGGGTGCCCCGAGCGGGCGCCTTCACCGGTCTTTCCTTGCGATCACTGTTTGAAGTTTTAGTTTATATTGGTTTTTGTTGTTAATCTCTTACTGCGCCTAATCATAAATGAAGCCTTGTCACATGCATGCGTGTATGTAGGAAAAACGTGGTATGTACAGGGCTTGGTACTCCCCGTGGTTTCAGGCGTCCCCGGGTCCCCCACAGACCCGCGGCACACACAGGGCGACTGCGGGACAGCGCCCCACGGGCAGTAACTCCGTGGAGTCGGCGTCACGATCCTTATTTTATAGATGAGCTCAATCCACTGAAACTCAGAAATGAGAGGCTTGGCCAATGTTCCAAAGTTCAAAGCTGTAAACATCCCTTCCAACAGCGTTTCCCTTCCCAGCGTTTCCTCTACAGGGTGCTGCGGAGCTCCGTGAAGACGCTGTCCCACGTCAGTGTCTGGTGCTCCCGGTTACCGTGTGTCATTCTTCCCTGACCGTGGGAGGCAGCTGAAGGAGGGATCTGCCCATTCCCAGAGTCAAAAATCGGGGGTCAGGGGTTTAAGCATCCAGTCTGGGTCCGCACGGACAGGCATAGCCGAGCAGATGGGAGGTTCTCTTCCCGCTGCGCTACAACACCCCGACTCGGGGCCCCCACACCTGTCCTACGGGGACACGAGACCCTGTACCCCAAAGGCACTGGGTCAAACACGTCTCCTTGCAGGTTATCCTACAAAGAGCATTTTTTTCATGATTTTATGTCTCCTTCCCCATGCACTGGGCTCCATGACTAACTGCCACACTTCAGGGTATGAGTAAGTCCTTGGGGGCAAATCCAGAAGTGCCTTCTGGTCCAGATTCAATCCGAACCCTTCCAACCCGTGCACCGAGCTCCTCGGTTAGGACAGTGTCCTTCCTCCTGCCCGTCTCCTGAGATCCAGTCGCGAAGATGTAATGATCCTGGAAAGAGGAGGTTGAGTGTTGCCTGGTGGCCTCCAAGAAGCAAGTAAGACACGAGCGGGAAGCTGGAGCTGGCCCGGAGCTGGCCCCAAGCCCCGAATTCCCGGTGCCCCTTCCCCGTAGAGACTGGCGTATTTCCAACGACAACGAGGGTGAATATCCAGCAGCGCGAACACACTGGCATTTCTAAATCAGTGTCCGAGGAAACCCTCGGGCCATCAAGAGGCGGAGGGCGAGCCGTCGTCCACGCGGCTTCTGCTACAAGGACAGCAGCCCCTGCCCCACCGGCGTCTAACAACTCTGGGTGTTCACGAGTCTCTTCCTTGACAGGAGCCGAGCTTTCAGCCCCTGCTGACCCGGGTCAAGGCCTCGTCCTCTTCAACTGGGCGACTGGCACAGACACAGGCCCTGCCCCTCCCGCGCGTCTGGCCTGGCGCTCGTCTGACGCCGGTGGAACGAGCCGAAACGGGGCGGGCGGGCACTGTGTCGCCTCCGAACTTCTTCAGCGGGACGGAGCTCCAGCGGGCAGCCGCACTCCCGTGAGGAGCCGAGCAGCCGGAAGCCCGTTTCGCCAGGTAACCAGCTGAGCGGTTCGCGGGAGGCCGGTTTCCTGGCGGGGAAGTCAGGGGTTACGCTCGTGCCTTGGGGTGCCGCGGCGAGGACCCGCGGCAGACAGAGGCCAGCAGGCGGTTGGGCACGCGGCTCACAGCGGAGCGGAGGGGAGGACGCGGCGGCCGGGAGCCCTCGCAGCAGGCCTCTGTTACCCACAGGTCTTTGTCTGTCCCCTGCTTGCTCTCACACCTTAGGGAAACCGTAAGAAAACCTCCGCTCACGACGTTGTACAGCTCCCTGTGGAATATTGGAGAAAGAATAAAAAGCACTAAGAAGGGGCTGAATTAAATAAACCACGAGGCTCCTTCTAATTAAGAGTGTCCTTTTCGGGGCTCCCTGTTACAGTCAGGAAAGGCACAAAGACAACACGGATCAGTAGATTATCTGCCTTCTAGTGAGGTTCCGACTTCGGAATTCCAGCTGTCTGGACCAACGCAGACGTGGCCCACTATGCTGGGCCCATCTCGGGGACGAGCAAAGGGAATGTGATAGTCCTTAGCCCGCCCAGACTCTAACAGGGCCGCAGGGAACGGAGGAGAGTAAACCCTGCAATCCTCAGGCAGGAGGGGAAAACCTGCCCCAGAGTGAGGGACACGATCAGAGATGCTGAGCAACATCTCCAAGGTCACACAGCTAACACAAGGAAGGGGCAGCGGAGGAATGCCCGTCCGTTTTACCTGCCCCTGGGGAGTCAGAGCGGGCCTCGCGGCAGTGGAGACAGGCGCGTGTGGAGCCTCCCGAGGGGGGCACTGACCCCAGGTGACCACGGCCTCCCAGCGCAGTTACCCTGAAGCCTCCCAGACCTGCGTCCGCGGTGAAGGGCAAGATAAAATCTCGTGTTTGTGTTGGCGAAGGAAAACTTTGGGGGACCAAAGAAGGAGGGGACCATGTCAGCTCTGGATCTAAATCGAAGGAAGGAGAAAATACCCTGAATTGAATAACCCAGGAATCGGTCTTTCCCGAGAGACGACGGGTCACTTAGGAGAAACCAGCTGGAAATGTGGGCACCTGGAGCGGCTCCCCAGGCTTTTGTCCCACCACGTGGGGGTGGGCTGGGCGCTGGTTCGAGGTCGGTGGGTGAACAGTGGCATCTAGTGGCCGCTTGGACGAACCACTTCCACCCTCCATCAGCGCAGGGAAGAGTTTGGGTGGAAGGGACCTCGGGATTCACCAGACTCTTAGGAGGACCTGGACCGTGAGAGCGTCGTGCTGACGTCATGTAACACCCTCCACGCCTACAGAAACGTCTCCCCCCAAAACCAACCCCTGAAAAAGACACAGAAGAGTATCTAGAGCCTTAGACCCTCTTACAAATGCTCAGGGTGACCTACCAGGGAGGTCAGGTCTCTGCGAGGGAAATGAACAGCTGCCTGAGCCGGCGACCCCACCGAGGCCCCCGTGACTGGCTGAACGCTGGTCTCCAAACCTCCGCTCCTGCTGATTCAAACGCTGCATCGGTGCCCGGCAAAGCTGGCTCTCCGGGCTTCCCTTGACTGATCTCCCACCCTGGCCCACCATGCCACCGTCCCCTCTCACGAAGCATAAACTGTCGCTTCCATAATTCCTTAAACTTGGATCTGGGGAAACAAAAGAGACCCCAGAAGAGAGGCAGGAAGACTTGGTTTTCTACCACCGCTGCACCCTGGCCGTCCTCGGGCTACTTGTTGACCTCAGCAAGGCTGTGACTTCGTCATAAAATGAGGTCATTTTTTTTTTGAAAATTTTATTTATGTGACAGACAGAGATCACAAGTAGGCAGAGAGGCAGAGAGAGAGGGGGAAGCAGGCTCCCCACCGAGCAGAGAGCCCGATGCGGGGCTCAATCCCAGGACCCTGAGATCATGACCTGAGCTGAAGGCAGAGGCTTTAACCCACTGAGCCACCCAGGTGCCCCAAAATGAGGCCCTTTTATTCATCTCACAAACTGAGGACGGAATGAAATCTTTTCTTTTCTCTGGAAGTTACTGAGCAACTGCTATGAAGCGAGCCCTAAGCCCACCCGGCTTAGAGCTCTGTGCCCAGGGATCGTCACCCATAATCAACACCTTCTCTCCCCTTCCCCTCTGCTCTACAGAGCACTGAGGGCAGAGTCAGGAGGTAGGACTAGGTCCCCTCAGAGACTTCTTCCAAGTGGAGCAGCCACGCTTCTCCACAATCCCCTCACTTCTAGCTGTAGCTCTCAAGCAGGAGCTACGAACCCATAAAAAAAACAAGGGGCTTCCATGATTTACCATTAAATTAGAAAGCCTATATTTCAAATGTATAGATATAAATTAGACCCCTGACAAAGGCATTAAATCAGGCAGTGCTACCATTCCCAGACCTTATTTATGAATTTAGTCTTGCACATAACTTTGTGACTCTCATTTTAGATGGGATTCTTCCAAATCTTAAGGAGTGTCTGGCTTAGGACTAAAGTCATAAAGAACCTATGACAAGTCCAAAATTAGATTCTTCAGCTACATCACTCAAAACAGTAACTTGTTCAAAAATAAATACAAATATTGCCTTTTCTCTGGTTTCATTAGCGAATGGTTGGGCGGAACTCGTTTTTTCCGAATGAATTTATGGTATTTGCAACACTCTGGGTCATATCCCCTAACCAAACTGGGCCTGGCCTCCGAGAATAAGTGAGCGTTTTGCTGGCAAGTAAAGGGAGCACAAAAGATGTTAACATGTATGTGGCATTTAATTGTAATATGCTCTCCCTGCTAATGAAATAAACACATCATTTAAAACCCCATGTTTAAAAGGATAAGGAACAAATGATCAGAGTTCAGGTCCTATACGTGTTGGATCTCAACCAACATCGTTTAATTAAACCTGGGGCATGGCCACACTAGAAGCAATTAGTATTTTAAAATAAAGCAACTCTTTCTCGCAGATGCAAAGCATTAAAGATTCATGTTGCATATTATCCTTACTGCAATAAGAAGAACAATGGAGACCTTTACACATCCAGTACATAAAAGTTCAAAGAAAGGGATTCTGGGAGGCCCAGTTAACCAGAAAGTACATACATTAATGTATACCATTCCCGATGCATTTTAGGTAATTGGATATTTCTACCTTGTGTCTTTCTTTGGGAGCCCGCCAAAAAAATGCACTAATAGAATATTCTTAAAAGTATGGTACTTCTCTTCTGAAGTGAAAAAAATAGCATTGAGAAAGCCTATCAATTTAATTTTTTTAATGTGACCCCACAGCAAACACTGTGAGCAGCCTTGAGTTTAGTGTTCTAAAAACAAGGCAACAGTAGAGATGACCACTCACACAGCATCTACAACTGGGAACCTTCCTGCCCGCCATCCACATAGGGTTCTCCCTGAAGTCCAGGAGATCACCAGCAGAGGCTCTGAGTGGCACAGACGGATCAGGGAACATGTGTACTGTCCCTGGGATCTGACTGGCATGGTCACTACCACTGAAAGCAATTCACAGGTTTTTTTGTTTTTTTTTTAAAGATTTTATTTATTCATTTTCCAGAGAGAGAGAGGGAGAGAGAGCGAGCGAGCACAGGCAGACAGAGTCGCAGGCAGAGACAGAGGGAGAAGCAGGCTCCCTGCCGAGCAAGGAGCCCGATGTGGGACTCGATCCCAGGACGCTGGGATCATGACCTGAGCCGAAGGCAGCTGCTTAACCAACTGAGCCACCCAGGCGTCCCAGCAGTTCAGTTTGAAAACAGAGAAGTACCACAAGATAGGATGTGCTAAGGGCTGCTGGAGGTAAGACTGGCCAGGCCTGCCCTGAGGGGAGCCGGTGCTGCTGGCTGCGGGGTCCAGGTGTAAGCTTCTCTGCGGCAGGTAAGATGACGCTCGAGCTGGGAAGGCGGGAATCGGACTGATGCACTTAGGATCCAGAGCCTGGAAGACAGAGATGTGGAGCTACGCAGGAGACAAGAGCAGTTTACGGTGGGAGTCAGAGCACACGTGGGCTCTGGAGGCTGGGTTTCATGTGAGACTGACTAGGCACCAGAGCAAAGGAGATCCCGAGCGTCCCAGGACCTCAAGGTAACAGGGGGCCATCCGGCCAGCATGGTCGGAAGAAAGGCCATGGAGCAAAGGCGACAACATGCCCCAGACTCACGCACCCATGCTTGGATCCAGTGAAAGTGAGATTGCACAACAGAGAAAAGCCATATCCCTCTCTCGGTCGCTGGTAGAGCCTATGGAACTTTCCTTGAGGTTCCGTGAGATCCCACTCTATCTCATGTTCCCATTTCAGGTTTTGCATTCATTTCAACCTGCTTGAGACGTGGCAGCACTGGAGAGTGGGAACATTCTTGGAGGTCTCCTCTCAATCCTCCTGCCGGGGCTTCCAGCTGGCTTTTCCATATTTAATCAAAAGCACTTGGGTGCCGGTTTTCAAAGAAGCGGGCGCCATGTGCCCTGCCTAGCCGCTGAAGGTTGCAGCCCTTCATGGCACCGAAGCCCGACGCCCATGGACCTCAGCGAATCGGCAGAGCCCAGAAGCTGGGGCGCTTTGCAGACGAGGACTGAATGCAGAGTCGGGGCTCGGGTTCACACGCTGAATACAGCCATGCAGTGCGTGCTGGAGCGTCCTCCGGGATTTAGGAAAAGCAAGACGAGTGTCTTTCTTCACTCCCTCCTTCCTATCTTCCAACCTAATTGACAAAATCCCACAGAAGCACAGTAAAAAGTCCTCTCTAGCCAGTAGGTGAAAATATGTTTTTTGAAGGTGCACAAGGAAATGAAGGGGACTGGGCTGGCATGACCTCAATTTAAGGAAACAGCAACTCCTGCTCAGGACAAAGGAGGCAGAGTCAAAATGCGGGACACAGAGCAGGTGGGTGAGATCATCAGATTTCCCGTGTCAGGAAGGAAATCCATGAGTATAGCAACCCAGCTTTTTAATTATGAATGTGGTCTGTTTAATTCTCCAGTATTGGCTACTGTTTCCTGAGCCGTGTATGTTTCTGAATTGAGTACACCGGCGAGCCATTTCCGGTCCTTCAGCCAGGAGCCCTGGAGATGACCCGCCCCACGATAGCACCCGCTGAAGACGCGCCCCCGACCTGCTCGCGCCGGCGACACCAGTCCCAGTGGCCGTGCACGCTCTTGGACATTTCGGAATGGTTGGTGGTACAGTTCTTGCGATTATCACAGCCCCTGTCCTGGGAGTTAAGGCATGAAGAGGAGAATTCTTCTGCGTTCTCATAATAAACACAGGGAGCTGAGGAATCTTTCTCATGTAGCCCTAACACAGAGTTAGGACATTAAAGAGGGGAGTCCTGTGCTGGCATTTCTGATCACCCGGTAATGACCTCGCTCGGCAGTTCCTGGAAGAGACAAGTGTTTTCTGTAAGTTTGGCAGTTGCCTATTTAGAGCGTAGACCCTCGTGGGTGAGTCTGTTTTCTAGTACAGAGTATACACGAGGAGTGTATGTATCTCATTTCGTATACTCCCCTGAACAGCCCTGTACCAGCGCGCTGATGGGCAAAGAAGCACAATCCCAAAGAACAAAATCCATACAAGCAGATCAGGCTTTTCCACAAAGAGGCATTTTTCTCTGCAGTCCTGGTTTGCCATCCACCACGCCATAGGATGAACCTGCACCTTAAGGACATTTTACATCTTAGAAAAACGGCAATACTGACATGCAAATATTTAAATAAATCTGTGCTTGCAACCCAAAGAACTCATTTCAGAAGACTAATAAACTCTCAGGTAGAAGAGTTTACATCTGTGTATGAATGTGCATAAGGAAACAGAAGGGCTTGGGAAGAAGAAAAACAGAAACAGTTTATACTTTTTCCAACTAAAAGAACTTTTTTTTTGCTATAGTAACAAAAATAACAATACTCAGTCTCATCATCCTAAATCCTTGCTCACAAGAGAGACAGAGGAGTGATAATTGTTTAACATATTTGTGTTGATTAATTCACATCGTATTTATCTTTATTAATTATTAACACATATTTTATTTTTAGACATCATGCATAAAGCAATGGGGGAGAATAATATCAAAATGAACACAAAAGACGCCAAGTGGCAGAGATTTTAAAGACACCTGTCAACAAGGGCAAACACCCCGTAAAAGCCTGGAGGTGACTTACGGTGGGAAACGCACCGGACCAGAGACTGGGAGGGAAACAGGTGCAGGCCGTAGAGAGCTCTGCCCCGAAGACAGGCCCCCTCATGCCCCTCAACTAGGCCTGTTTCCCATTCTGTGACCCTGTACCAGGTGACCTGAAACCCACCTTCCTGCCCCCAGTGTGCACGACTTCCGTGGAGAATGAAGTGTTCACCCCCCCTCACCGGGTGCTGCAGATCCACAGAGATGTGCTTGCCCGACGCACGTCCCCACGTCCCCACGTCCCCACATTGATCTGCATCTGATTATCAAGCTGCAGATGGGACCGGTGCCAAATGGCAACGTCTGTTACGACTAATCTTAAATCCACTTCCCAGGTGCAGAAGGGCTCTGGGAAACTCCTGCGGGACTCCACCCTCCCCTCCGGTCCCTCCTCTCCTTGATGCAGATCCGAGATGCTGTTTGTAACCCCTCCCGGCAGTGGCCGTGGCCCAGAGCAGAACAGCCCCAAGAGGGTCACAGAGTCAAGGCCGCAGGCTCGGGGCCCTGCAGGCTGAACCACCTCCCACATAAAAAGGAAAACCATCTCTCGTCCAGGCAGCGACGGTCCAGGAAGCCAGAGACACCGTTTCACAAGTCCCGGAGGAGGTAACCGATGGCGTGAGGCCGGCAAGCGGAGGGGACCATGTCCACCATCACAACTGCAGGGAAAGAAAGCCACTGACCCAGTGCGGGAAAATGGTGGCCCCTGGACCCCCCAGTTCTTGGCGTGGAGCACACCTGCTTCTTTGAGGATCATTCTAGGCAAGACTACTGTGTTGCTACTGACACAGGCAGGAAAAATGTGTTCCTGCGTTTCTCACAGCAAATTTTCACATGGCCCCATCGAAGTAAGACATTTTCCATCCACAGGAAGGGAGGGAAGAGGAGGAGCTCCGTCTCTTTAGGGACCCACACCAGAGGCTGCGTAGGAATCTTCTTCTTCACCCAGAGGCCAGAGCCTCCTCCGTGGGCTCGCCTGGTCCCACGAGAGGCTGGGAGGGAGTCCTCAGCTGGTACGTGGCTTCCTGAATGAACCGCGGGGTTTTTCCAGTGGCAGAAATGGGAGAATGAGTGTTGGGGCCCCCAAGCAGTGCCTGATACGCACCATTTGTGGACACCAGCCCCTTCCCAAGACTGTGACTCTGAAAGCCAGGGTCTGGCTCGTCCTCTTGTGACCCCAGGGTCCTACCACAGAACAGATTAAGGTTACAGTGTCTCTGAGCTGTTTCTTTCCATCTCCTCTCTGTAGCTTGAAGAGGTGAGCCACAGTCACATGGTCATCACCAGGGACCAACGGCTCATGTCACTCTGGGAGTCCTTCAAGGACATGCTGATCCTCTGCATCCCACTCACCCCATCTCTCAGGCTCCGCCAGGCAAGTCCCCTGTCCCACTGCGTCCAGGCATCTAGGGCAGGAGATCGTCACCCCAAGGCTACACTGTCAGGCCACTGTTTGCAGAAAATGAAACCCACCCAACTGTCCTAGAGGGACCAGCAGCACAAATGCTTCTGTCTCCCTGGGGAAGCCTCGCTCGTCGGGCCGCATGGTGTCACAGCCCACAGTAACCTCTTTCCAGAACCTTCACTGGAGCCCATGCACGGCTCATCTGCAAGCACTCCACGTGAATGTCCCACCCTGTTGTGGGAGGACGGCAAGCGGACGAGAGGAAGGAACACCCTGTTGTGGGAGGATGGCGAGTGGACGAGAGGAAAGAACTAGAGACCGAGCCCGGTGCAGACGTGGTTCCGGTCGGTGCCTGCGCTTGGCCCCCTGTGCTTTTCTCAAACGTCAGCCTCTGTCTGGAGCTCCGCCTGTAACCATGGGTGATAAATTGCTGGCCAGCCTCCGCAGATGAGCCCCTACCTGTCCCACCCCCCACCCCGGCTCTTCCTGCAGGTTTTATCAGGGAACTTGTTGGGGTTCAAAATTCAGTTGCGAGAGCACGCTCAGGAAAAAGTCTCTCCCACGGGGACTGGCTCTCTTAGCTGAACCCTCAGGTGAATAAGCCCCGTAGAGACGGTCCAGGGACACAACAGCTCACGCCCCCGTGTTGGCAGCTGCACAGGCGGACGCCAGGCAGGGATGACGGCCCAGCCTCAGAACTTCGTCTGCGTCCCTGGGTGGGATGTCGGTCAGGAAAGTCAGAACCGCTGCAGTACCTTACAGACACCTGCACTTGTGGGAGGGGAGGGAGTGGCCAGCAGGACGTGGCTTCCACAAGGCCAGGTGTCTCTGCTGTGTGCAGAGCACCGAGGACAGTGTCGATGCCTCATGTTGCACAGTAAAACTTGCTAAATAAATGCTGGATCCTACGTAGTACAAAGATCAGTAAACATCTCAATTTGCAGGATCCTCTGTTTCCTGCATTGGCTTTTCGTCTGTGCCGTGTCCCCACCCCCCGGGGCCACCCTGCCTCTGCATCGACCCCAGGGTGCATGCTGCAGGGACAGTCCCAACCTGCCCATAACCCTCTGCTCAGGATTCTCCCAGAGCCTTCCTTCCAGAAATAATGAAAACAAATGCCGAACCTTTATGGTTTGCATAGCCCTTTATACATTACTTTTGAGATACATTTATTTAAAAAGAACAAGTAGAGAAGGCGTGCCCTTTGGCTGCAAAGACTCCAAGTGCCAAGTCCTAGTTCGCTCACCAAGAACCGTGCCGCCTCTGGAAAAACTGTTGAAATAGATTTGAAGCCCAGTGCTCTCATGTATGCTTTCAACATGAAGGTCACTGCAGCAGTGACAACGTTCAAGACAAGAGCAACAAAGTGACATGAAATCAGGAGGGTTCTGAACAAGAGCCAGCCTGGTCGGAAGGAAGGTCTGAGCCCAGCGGCAGGAGGGGCGCTGTGTCAGGGGCAGGCCGGGGGCCGGGGAGCCGCGGGGTCTGCGCCCAGCACTGAGGGGCCAACCAGCCGACGAGACGGCAAGGTCCAGCATCTTCCACACGGTGCTGGCAGGTCTCAAAAAGCCATATTCGAACTGTCAGGTGAATCAGACACTGGGCGTCCCGGGCATTCCGGTGCGGGGGCCGGAGAACACTTCACCAGCTCCACTAACGAGGGGAAATATCACTCGGGTTCTGGAAGGAAAAGGTTCCATCAAAATGGCCTCCGTATATAAATACATCGTTACCATTTAAATGCCAGCGAGCCGATAGAAATCACATCTTCAGAGAATGCGTCATGTCAAGACATTGACAGGATACGTTGATGTATTTAAAAAAAGTTACCAAAGGGTCGGAACAGTATGAGCTCAACTTTGTAAACAGTGTGGAAGGGTTGACAGGGGTAATCTTTGGATGGTGAAATTTTATTCTTAAAAAATATATTCTTTATAATTTCCCAACTTCCTGCTTCAACCACGTATTAGTTTCAAAACGAGAAACAAAATGACATAAGGACGCCGTCTTTTGAGATATCTGTATTTCACTCCATTTGTAAGCCAGTAGCTGTTCTCTTTTAAAAAAAAAAAAAAAGGAAAGAAAGAAAGAAAAACAATTTCATTGCTTGCCTCTGCCCCTCCTGACCACTGAAACCCGCGCTAAAACGCAAACCCTGGAGCTGACGTCTGTGAGCTCAGCAACAAAGTCCACAGGGAAAAAAGCGGGAAGATGCCTAAGACGGTCGGGAGACATATTCGTTGGCCGTTTACAAGCTCGAAAGCCCCGGATTCTCCACCAGACAGGTCTCGCGCTCTCAGGCTCTGCGGCAGCGGATGGCAGAACCGGGCCGTGCCTCCCTCGGGGACCTCAGTGTCCTGGGAGGGGTGGTAGCACTCCCCGAGGGTCTCCACGTCATCCTGCTTTGGAGGGACTGCATGTCCTCTGAGGGACACTAGCAAGGGATTCAGGCCTCCCCAGAAAAACCTCCACGGAATGAGAGGCTCGTGAGACGGAACTTTTCGTCATAGGAAAGATTAAAGATTGCTTTCAGTCCATCCTTGAGCTGCCCTGATTTTCAAACATTAGTGTCTGTGTTACCTAATGCACATTGATTGCCAAATCTGGTCTGCTTGATTTGGGGTGGAATCAAGAACACGCCTTTTCCACCTGCACTCCTAAGTGTGGCCCTCACACCACACTTTGCCAACCACTGATGGACACACCTGGGTTTCTTGAACCCAAGTGGAAATTGTACCAAAGCATACGATTGAACACTTTTCCCTTGGGATTTTGCAAGAGCAGTGGAGGGGAAGGTGAATTTCAGTCTTAATTTTTGTTTCCCCCTTGAAAAAAATGTAAGACAGTATCACTATTTATCCAGCCCTCATTGTGTGCCAGGAGCTGTAATAAGCATTTTTTAATTATCTTATTTAAAGATCGGCAACCCTGTGGAGCAAGAATTATTATCACATTCAGCAGATGAGGACTGAGCTCAGGAATGGCGTGCTCAAGTCTCTACCGTCACAGAGAGGTAGAGGGAAGTTTTCATTATACTTTCTCTCTTGAAAATTCAAGGACTAAGTAAGTTTATTTCTACCTTCCACTCTGCTGCTAAACTTCATTCTTGTTAATAAATGTATTTCCTCATAGACAGCAGGATACACATTTTTCTCCTTCCCTCTCAGAAAGACTTATAAAAATGAGCAGAGAAATAATTATCTCACCTGAGAGTAGAAAGGAGAAAGCAAACAGAATGTACACAGAGAAGGCAGGCTTTGCATACAAGTTCGAGGGGAAGGAGCGTGAACACAGCATCTCGTCAATGAAGTGAAGATCTCGACAGATGGAGGAAAGATTTCTTCTGGAGGAAAGGGGACCCCATCACTTGGCCATACACTCCAGGGAAGGGTAATATGCAATAAAGGACATGAGCACAATTTCTAGCCATTTCCAGCAAGCTCCTACCTGAGAGCAGTCCCTGGCTTCTCGATCCCGCCATGAACACAAAATCCATCAGGCCATGCGGCACTCCCTGGGGAAATTCTTTTAAAATACTGAAAATATCTGGGAACAAAATAATCAAGTTCTCTGGCGATGGAGGAAAATGCTTACCTAAGATTATGGATCTGCATATCCATCAACTGGGAGGCTCTGGAAGGCAGCATCTAAGAGGGACTCTGGACCAAAGCAGGATGAGTGACCAGTGGCACCATCTTCCAGCAACAGGGGCTCCTGTGTGGCTCAGCCGGTGAAGCATCCAACTCCTGATTTCGGCTCAGGTCATGGTCCCAGGGTTGTGAGAGCAAGCCCAGCTCCGTGCTCCAGGGACTCCCTCTGTCTCTCTGCCCCTGCTCTCTCTCCTCTCTCTTATAAATCATAGATATAAAATAACAGTGGCAGAACTCACAAATGCGGCACATGGCTACCAACAGAACTGAGGCCAGAACAATCCACCAGCCTCAAGGCGACAATGGCAAAGCGCACACACCTCCAGGAACCAGATTCTGGGGCGACCCTTTCTGAGCAGACACCATTTTCACATGTCTCTGCCACACGGCGCGCAGGAACAAAACACATTCCCTCGTTCTTTGCAACCTACCTCAATGCCTGGAATTCACAGCACATTCTCTACTCAGGAATTGTAAGATGTGAGCAAGAGAGAGGCAGTTAGGACATCAAAGCACAGGAAAGGCTCAGCTACAACTTCTCAGTTCACAAAGCACATCACAAAGTTAAGGTCCTGGGATTTGCTTTCCTAAAATACCCTCTGTCATTCCACCTCACCCCCCTGAACATCTGTGTTTCTGCATATGTTCCCCCCTTGGCCTAGAGCACCATTCTTCCTCCCCTGAGTCTTCCTCGTGAACTCCTATTTATCCCTCAGAACCCTCCTTGAAATCCTCACTAGCTTTGAAAACAGTCTAACACACCTGGTCCTCTGGGTCAGCACCAGGCTGTGGACGTGCTTCGTACCTGAGCTGCAATGACTTTGTTTGCCTCCCCGTTCAGCCGAGTCAGGGATGTGTGTGTGCATGTGGGTGTGTGCTCATACGTGCTTCCTCCAGATACCCAGCATGTAATAGGACTTCTGAGCGCTCAGAAGTGTTTCTTGAACGAATGTTGCTTAAGGAGGAATCTGGCCAGGCCCTTTGGAGGATGTGGAAAAGCTGGAGAAAGCAGAACATCTGGCGTGAAGACCAGCCCGGATGCTGGAAACGAGAATCCTCAGCAGCAGTGTTGCAGACTTGAAGGACACTGAGCACGCCCCTCAGTAACAGACTGTGGACAGAGCTGGCGCAACGTGTGTTCTGAACCAAAGGGGAAAGCGTGTTTACAATACAATGTGGCGCTCACCCTCCTGATGACTTGTCCCGTTGCCGTTTCAACGCCGGACAATTTAATTTAATTTCCTTTCCAGGGCTGTCAAGACCTCTCATTATTTGTGGGCCAGGCCTCCGGATATGCTGTGGCCATGCACACATTTCCATACTGAACAACTGCATTTTGACAGGGACAGTATCTGGATATATGCTCTTTGTTTATGGAAAGAGCCAATCAGCGTGCGTAGGCGAAGCAAGATGGGCATGAGTGTTCTAAGCGGCCGTATTGGAAACCAGGCCAGGGACAAGCACTTAGCTCTGAAGGCAATTTTTCCAATGCAAAGTAATCATGATGAGCCCACGGCTGGATCCAGAAAGCTGAAATATAAACATCAAATTTATGTAGTGTATTTAAGGGCTTTCGTAGCAGAAATTATTTACATGCCAGGTACCATCTATCATAGGAGTGCGCATTTAGAACACGTTTAAAATGCATATTAGCTGCCTGATAGGCTGACCACGATGGCCCTCCTGAAATTGCTGTAGTCCATCGTGTACGCGGGGAGCTCGGGGTCTTTTGAAAGAAGAAAACGTATATTGTGTTTTCAGTGGCACGAACAGCTTCTCTGAGCCCTCTCGCTCAACTCTATCGGTGCCTGTAACCTGACAGCCTTAGCTCCCTGACGAGCACGGCAGCAAGCGGAGCACGAGAGCATGAGAACGCAGAGCAGATCAGGGTTGGACGTGGTCACTGGCGAAGGCTCGGCACCACTTCACTTTCTGTTGCCAAGTTGCCGTGACATTTGCCCAGCTGGCCGTTAACCATGCTCTGCAGAATTTCCCTAAGAGGATGCCTTCCTTAAGGGAGGACTTCGAGCCCCATGGACTTCAGTCCTGTCTGCCTGAAAATGCCAAAGGATCCAGGAAGCATGTGAAAGGACAGGTAAGAACAGGAAGGGGACCCTCCCTTTAGAAGGTGATCTTTGAGGAGTCCCTGACTGAGGCTTGGGGTGTGTGTGTGTGTGTGTGCGTGCACACACTTGTGTCCCTTTGGGGGGACAGGGGCGGGAATAACCAACAACCTTCCATCCGCCACACACAGAAGCTAGAAGCTCCTGGTTGTTTGGATACATCCATTGGACTGGGAGTTTCTTAAAACAAAGCTACAGAACTCCCAGCATGTATTTCATGCTGAGGAAAATTTTCTAAAGGTAAAAATACACATTCATATTTCTATATTCCTATTTCTATGCACCAATATAAAGAAGAACCATTCTTCTCTTTTTCACATATTTTTTAAGAGAGAGAGAGAGCAGGGGTGAGGGGGGGGCAGAGGGAGAGAGAGAGAGAATGTCAAGCAGACTCTATGCCCACTGAGGAGTCCAATGCAGGGCTGGATCTCACGACCCTGATGCCCTGACCTGAGCCAAAATCAAGAGCTGGATGCTTAACTGACCATTCCCCCCAGGTACACCATGAATTGGGGGTATTTTTTAATCAAATTCCAAAACTGCCCTTCTGTGGCCCTGAAGCACAGAGCAGGAAGTGTAATGCACTTGACAGGATCTGGTCAAGACGGTCTTGCCGTCATGTCTGGTGAGCATTTGGGGTTGAACAGGAGCACTAGCATTGCCGTAGTTCGAGGAAAGCACTCTTGTCTTGGGCTCTCACGCTCGGTCTGCACAGTCTCACAGTGTGATACACACGTTCAGGACAAGCTGGCTAGCGTGGGGCTCCTAGCTCATGCCCCAGAGCCTCAAGACCACACCAAGGAGTGGAAGAACCCCGTGGTTAAGAGCACGTGTGTTGGCACCAAGATATCCTACACAACCCAGCACCATCCATCTGCTCCTTGACTTTGGGGAAGTTATTAATGGCTCCTGGTCTCAGGGCTAAAAGTCACGCCTGCCTTGGGGAGCAGAGAGGAGACACAAAGACATGCATGCCAGGAGTCCCAGCTCCCTGAGCCAACTTCCTGTGTGCTCAGCAAGTGGCTATTGGCACCCATGTGAGTCATGGCCCAGGGACAACACTGAAGCATGGACTGGTGGCATCTGCCTCTAGTGGGTTTTAATTCAACCTCTGGTGAGAAGTAGAAAATCTCATCTTTTTCTTCCTCAGTTTTCTTATTTGAAGAATTCAGTGTTATCTTGGCAGAGGTGCTAGCAAAATCCGGAATGGTGTTCCTAAGCCTCACATGTATGAACATGTATGGCACACAATCACATGTACTATTACCTATCGTTGTTTGCTAATGAAAAAGTAAAACATTGCATCATAGACTCAGTATAATAAACAGATGCCCAAGGGCGCCTGGGTGGCTCAGTGGGTTAAGCCTCTGCCTTCAGCTCAGGTCATGATCCCAGGGTCCTGGGATCGAGTCCTGCATCGGGCTCTCTGCTCAGCGGGAAGCCTGCTTCCCCCTCTCTCTCTGCCTGCCTCTCTGCCTACTTGTGATCTCTGTCTGTCAAATAAACAAATAAATAATCTTTTAAAATAATAAATAAATAAATAAAAATGAAAAAATAAACAGATGCCCAGTTTTGTCAGAAGGTCATCCTGAATGGTTGTGTGACTATTGGTCTGAGGGGAGCCTGCAGAGGAACAGGAGTTGAGCGATCTCTTTCTTTTTTTTTTTTTTTAAGATTTTATTTATTTATTTTTGTCAGAGAGAGAGAGGGAGCGAGCACAGGCAGACAGAGAGGCAGGCAGAGGCAGAGGGAGAAGCAGGCTCCCCGTCGAGCAAGGAGCCCGATGTGGGACTCGATCCCAGGACACTGGGATCATGACCTGAGCCGAAGGCAGCCGCTCAACCAACTGAGCCACCCAGGAGTCCCTGAACGACCTCTTTTTAAATGGGGATTTGCTGTTAGTCTTCGAGAGACACATAGATATTTTCCTTGAATTAGATTCTTTAAACCATCACTAAGAAATATCAAGCACTATGCATTTTTTTTTACCAACAACAGCAATCAGACAACAAAGAGAAATAAAAGGTATCCAAATTGGCAATGAAGAAGTCAAACTCTCTCTCTTCACAGGTGACATGATACTTTATATGGAAAACCCAAAAGATTCCACCCCCAAACGACTAGAACTCATTCAGCAATTCAGTAATGTGGCAGGTTACAAAGTTAATGTACAGAAACCAGTTGCTTTCTTATACACTAACAATGAAAACACAGAAAGGAAAATTGGAGAATCGATTCCATTTACTATAGCACCAAGAACCCTAAGATTCCTTGAAAAAGAGGTAAAGGATCTGTATCAAGGAACGACAGAGCACTCATGGAAGAAATTGAAGAAGACAGAAAAAGATGGAGAAGCATTCCATGCTCATGGATCAGAAGAATAAACGTTGTTAAAATGTCTATACTGCCCAGAGCAATCTATATTTTCAGTGCCATCCCGATCAAACTCCCACCAGCATTTTTCGAAGTATTACACATTTTAATAAATAACAGCACAATGACTGACATCTCAGGCTCTGGGGACAGACAGACATCATTTCCAGCTGAGAGTCCACCGCTGACCTACAACGGAGTTACACACACAGCCCTTCACCCAGCCCCTAGCAGACAGTAAGAACCCACTGAAGGGTCGCTCGCGGTGTCATTAGTCCCATCACAGAGTAAATAATTAAATTTAATATAAATGGAGAGCCAGCAGTGGAAGGAGGTGGGTACAAACTGCAATTTTTACAACATTCTAGTATACTTTAGAACATGTTTTTAACAAACAAACAGATTGGGGAGATTTATGCAAAGGAAACAGAAACATTTTATATAATTATATATAATATGTAACACCTCATGGACCACCACATTTAACAAAAGAAATTGTTTCAGAATAGTGCTTTGGGAAAGAAAGGTACCTTGATGACATGTTAGCTAGTAACTCAGCGGTTGTTGACGAGTGTGCTCTCGGGGAAATGCGGTGGATAAACCGTGGGTGGGCTTGGGTTCTAAAGGCCCAGGGGTCTTCACACTATAGTGTTACCCAGTAAATTATTCACTCATTCACTCAACCAGCCAACCAGTATTTATTTGCAACAACCATGGCCAAACATCAGAGGAAGTTACAAAGTGATGGTAGAGACAGGTTGGACGCAGTCTCTGTCCAGAGAAGTGAGAACACACTGCTTCCCACACTCGCACACTATGCTTCCCCTCCACCCAAAGCTCACTGTCCTGAGGCCGATGCGGCTCTCTCCAGATGTGCCACTCCCACACGGCAGGTCACCAGGAGACTGGCATCTCCCCACCAGACCCATGTTCTTCCAAGCCTTGCTCCTGCTCTGTCTTCCCAGCCCCATCCAATGGCAGCACCCTCTGTCCACACCACTAGGAACCTACAAATCACCCCAGACTCCTCTCTCTACATCAGCACATTAACCTACTCACTGCCAAGACACAGGACATGCAGGTTTACCTCTCATGTCCATCAACTTCTGTTTATTTCCACCACCCCTAGTCCAAACTGCCATCACGTCCCACCATGACGCTCAAATATTTCTTGGCTTATCTTTATATCCATTCTGCCCTCTCTAGATGCCCCCCATCTAGATGGATAGATAGGTAGGTAGACAAATAAATGCAGCTGCAGATATATGTAGATAGAGAGAGAGATCTTTATGTACATCTAGCTGTCTCTGTATTTATATATCAAATCAATTACAGGGAACTTTTCAAGCAAATGTGTGTCACCCATCTCCCTAATGAACTTAATTGCCTTTAGGGTAAAGACCAAAATCCTTCCAATTTTTAGTGCCTCCAAGGCTCTACTCTCCCCTCCTCCTGCTGGGATTCTCTACTTACTCGTCCCACTCTTCGAGCTCACCCAGCCCCATCAGATGTCAACCCAAAGGCTGCTTCCTCCAGGACCTTCCTGCTTGTCCATATACAGAAATCTCCGTCTCACTCCACAGACCACACTTAGGCATCTGTTAAAGACATTATCTGATTCATGGCTTCCTACCTTGCTTGACCACCGGTCCCTTAGAACAGAGCCCGTTATGTCCATACTGCACAGGACTGTGCCTGGTGCCCAAGAAAGACTCAACAAAATCTTTAAATAAATATTTCTTTTAAACAAATGTTTATTAAATCAAGTTTTTGAATAAGTGGTTGTTGTTGCGTGATGGGGATGAGTCATATTCTGACGGAAGGG
The DNA here is from genome assembly GCA_003697995.1 of Taxidea taxus jeffersonii. Classification (NCBI taxonomy): domain Eukaryota; kingdom Metazoa; phylum Chordata; class Mammalia; order Carnivora; family Mustelidae; genus Taxidea; species Taxidea taxus. The sequence goes on along the minus strand of ML111376.1, from coordinate 38,705 downwards.
TTACCACAAAATGCTTTGTTTCGCCCATAAATGTGTGACTGCACTGCCCCGCCTTAACACATGGCGCAGAATGAAGTTCTGAATCTGCTGAGGAATCCGGGATCTTCCGGTGAAGTCGTCAGTGACCTTGGCAGAACCCGGGCCCTTTCACGGATTCTGGAAAGCTATGTAGCCATTCCCAGCAAATGCACACGTAAGCACACGTGCACATGAAACGGGGTTCACAGCTCCGCCGGGCGCATTCCCGGGCGCTGGTGGAGGACTCTGGCCCAGTGTCTTGGAAGGGTCGCCTTCAAGAACAAATACAACAGAGCTGGACCCCAGCTGCAAAGAGAAGAAGGCGAGGCTGTTGGGTTGAAATTTTCTTAAGGCCAAAACCTACCATTCGTGGTGTTTTCAATTTCTCACAAGACCTCCTTCCTCCTCCCAGGGTTTTTTCTCAGTAATAATCAAAGGCAGTGAAAGATTCTGAGCATTGTGACTAACGGGATTTTATTTAATAATCGCTGTGGTTTCAGGACACGGATCATATAAGTAACCCCAACCCCTCCGCCCAAAAATGCACACTTTCAAAGGTGAGAATTAGTCCAAAGGAATGTTTTTGAGTGCGATAAGTGGTCACTTCATCAAGAAATTATTTTAGCCTAATTAGAAAGGAAAATGTAATCGTCTTGGACCTCCTGATCCGAGGTTTTCCTTGTACAGAGAAGTTGTTCTCAATCCTGCAGAAAACACACAGATGGGAAGGCTGGTTCTCTTGTTCGTGGAAGCTGCAGGAGCCTCTTAGGGAGTTGACCTCTGGAAGTCTGCGGACTGGAACTAATATGCGAAATTCTGAGCACAGTGCTTGACTCCGAATGGGGATGCAGTGAAGATTAGCCATGATTGAAACGTCCTAGTTAGACTTTATTCTGAAGAATCCATTCCAAATACCACTCTACCATTAAGCGTCTACTAAGCTAAGTAACACTGAAAAGAAAATATGGGAAAATTCCACTTTCTTTCCAAAAATGCAAATTAAAAGAAACCGTAAGACAAATAATTCTCTCTCTCTCTCTCTCTCTCTCTCTCACACACACACACACACACACACATACACACACACACACACACGTGTGTATATATATCAGTTAAAGGAACCAGATGAAAGAATTCACAGATGGTATTTTTAACCGTATGCAGAAGTGACCATGTGAGGGGGGCTATATCCTCTCCAACAGTTTCCAAAATGGGAAAAGCCCTCAGCAAAATGAGACGGGGAGATAATGGAAGGACAATATTATCGTGGAAGTGGTCAGTTCATGGGTTTCTTGACTTCTCCTGTGAGTTTGGAGAATTACTAGTATGTTGGTGAAAGTGCATAACAGCAGGGAACAAACCTGAGAAATGTTGTTTGTGCACCATTTGACAACATCCTATTTCAGGGGGCAAAGGGGACGTTTCAGCCGCGTTGGGAAACAATGTCATTACGGGACAGTCTTCAGTCACCCTGCGTAAGCACGGTGCTCACGTCCCTGCCACCACGGTGAGCAGTGGGGGTGCCGCCCGCTGTGCTCCTAGAAGACAACGCATTCTCTTCTCAAAACCTAAAGAAACACCAGCAGCTTTACGACTCAGGTCTAAGCCATTGAGTCAGTTATCAAAAAGTTACATTTTTCAAAATAATAAGCTGGAAACTGCAAACCCACTGACCTACAGTCTCAAAATGTTCACGGTGAAAGACAGAGAAGCCGATCAGCTCTTCCAGATTAACAGAGGGCAGAGATGTGAGAGCTCGTGCCGGGCGTGGTCCTCCATCGGACTGTTTTAAGTCAGCCATAAGGACCTTATTGGATCGACTAGGGAAATACATTAAATTGTTGTATGATAATGTTGCTAGATCTCCCAAGTCTAATAGAATAATACTTTCCCCAAAAGATTTTCAAGCCCTAATCCTCAGACCCCGAGAATGTGCTGGATTGCACGGCCGGGGGGAGGTAGGCTGTAGATGCTCTAGCCACGGACATTCACAGCGGCTGGTTTCCTCGACCATCCGGGTGCATCCAGAGTCATCCCAGGAGAGTCAGTGCCAGAGTGAGGTTCTTCGGGAAACACTCCATCAGCCACCGACGGCTTTGGAGACGGAAGGGGCCATGAGCCAAGGGATGCAGGCAGCGTCCAGAAGCTGGGAGGGCAGGGACCTGGATTCCCTCCTGGAACCTTTAGAAAGAGCGCAGCTCACCTGACACCATAATCCGAGTCTGCTGAGACCCACTTCAGACATCTGAAGTTCAGAACTGCAAAGCAGTAAACTCGTGGCTATCTGTTACAGCAACAGAGGAGACCAATGTGACAAGCCTAAGAATTCTGTTGAAATTATGTCGAAGGATGTTCTTGTTCTTGGGAAATGGATGCAGAAGTGTCTAGGACGGAAAAGGCGTGCTCTCTGCAGCCATTTCACAAATAGCTCAGAAGAAAAAGAGGGAATGGAGGTCAGACATGACTAGGATGACAGGAGCAAAGTCCTGATCAATCTCCGTGAGAGGCGTGAGTGTTGGGCGCTCACGACACCAGCGACACTCTTGAGGGGGTTTAAGACTTTTTCAGAATTAAAGTTCTGGGAATAAAAAAGAGAAAAAGAAAAAGACTAAGATCATGTCAGAACTCAGTCAGAAACAGGGTTTTAATCCATTAGCAAAGTCTACCACGGGCAAAGGAAGAGAGTGCGAAACCAGTTGCGGTCAGTGTTGGAAGGTGCCAGGCAGTCCGCCGAGGGGAGGCGATGAGACCAACTCCACGTCCCCGGGAGTTTTACTGTCCAGAGAAGAACAGAGGGTCTTCGGGTGGGGCGCCAGGGGGACTGAAGGTAGACAGACGCTTCCGATGACAGGGTTGAGTGAGAGCTCGCTTCCTGCACACTTACTCGTCCCCACTTCCCCCACGGATCCCCTAGGACCCCGGCAGCCGGCGCGCACACTCCGGGCAGGAGCCCGGTCCAGCCAGCTCTGAGGAATCTGAGCAGCCACGGGGAAGAGGTCACAGCACCGTTGGCGGGGTTCCCCCAGGCCGGCCATGGAGACCACCCCACAGAAAGACCCCCGGGAGCACACGCTTCCAGTCACGTTGCAGTGAGGCACTCGACGTCGGACGTGGGAGAAATGCTTCAGTAGGAAAGACACAGTCGGAATTACACACTTTGTTCCGCAAACTGAAAACATCTCCTAAGATTTTAAAATTAATAGTGCCAAAACCAGGAAGAGATACAATAAAGTACTAAAGACAGTTCTTTTTTTTCTTTTTATTTAAACATATGATGTAACCCCCCCCTCCCAACACCCCTCCCCCCCCCCCCCCTCAGTTTGTTTTATGACATTAAGAGTCTCTTTTGGTTTGTCTCCCTCCCGATCCCATCTTGTTTCATTTTTTTCTTTTCCTACCCCCTTAACCCCCAGCCCCGTTGCATCTCCACTTCCTCATATCAGGATCATTTCTTTTTTTAAAAAAAAGAAGGAACATGTGGAAAACAAATACATTTTGAAAACAAAAACAGCTTTTGGAAATTGATAGGATGAGAGCAGAAAGTTTTTAAATTCAATGAAATAGTTGGAAGACAGAGTGGAGAAAACGTCACAGCAGAGGAGTCCCTGTGGCTCCCCATTTCCTGTTTCCATGGTGACCAGTCACCTCCTTATTGGCCTGTTTCAGTGTGACCGCAGTCTACATGCTCTGCCCTGGGGGCTGACCGAGGCCGCCGGCGAGGGAGTCTGTGCTCTAGAAACATGGCACCAGCTTCAGCCGCTGCAGGGAACTTGAGGCCGCTTAGGGACGAGGCTCAAGGTGTCAAAGGAAGTGTGAAACCAGATGTGGAACTGGGCAGGGGGAAGGCGGCGCTGGGGAAGCAGAAGGCAAAGCTTCTCCAAGGCGTCAGGGCCAAGGTGGGCGGCAGCAGCTGACCCTTGAGCAGAGTGAGGCCAGCCTACTCGGGCAGCTCTTCTGTGTCTTCATCTGTCTCTGATCTGATCCGTTCCACTTTGGTTTTCAGGTGTAACTATCAAAGTCAGCCTGATTTCAGGGCACCTGGGTGGCTCTGTCAGTTAAATATCCAACTCTCGATTTCAGCTCAGGTCATGATACGGGGGTCCTGGGATCCAGCCCCACGTCGGGCTCTATGCTCAGTGGGGAGCCTGCTTGAGATTCTCCCTCTCTCCCTTTCCCTCTGCCCCTCTCCCTGCTCACACTTTCTCTCTCTCAAATACATAAATAAATCTTAAAAAAAAAAAAAAAGGAAAAGAAAGTCAACCTGATTTTAGCCACTTTCATCCCAATACCATAGGCTATTTTTAAAATAAATTTTCTGAAAGCAGAGAATCTTAAATGTGTTGACGAATAAACATTTCTTCACTCTAACTTCACTGAAATAATAGTTTGCTCTCTGGGATCCTTCATACGGACACAGCTTCCCTTTCTCCTGATGTCTGCTAGAAAACAGACGCACTTCAGTTCATGGCAAGTGTTTCTCCCAGGACCCTGGGGGTCTACTTGGTTTCGCCAAAAATGAAGTGGCCGGTCACTATCTTCACAGCTGGGGTGCATCCCATCCTCTATCCATTGGCCATAACTAGCATTTCATGTAACAAGGACCTACCACTAATAACTATCATATCCCCATTTCATAATTATTTTTCCAACTAAAAACCATTTTTATAATTTGTCAAGTTTGTAAGGAATTACAACTGTTCACATTAAGTAAATGCTAGTAGCAATTTTCCTCATTGCGCAGTAATCACAGAAACAACTCAAAGCTAAACTTTCCATTACTTTACAACCAATGCTTAAACTTCATTTATTCACTGACTTTCTAAGCATTCTCTCATTGTAGGAACTGCTAACGAGCTACGTTGTGAAAATTCCCCTCTGGCCCTCAGCCTGCCTGGGAGCCTTGAGGGCTGAACCCCGGGTCGCCCGTGCCCCCCTTCCATTCTGGACCTCAGACGTTCTCCTGTTTCTCCTTCCCCCAGTTTCCCACATCTTCCCAAGTTTTGCCGGTGTTAAGGCACTGACAAAATGTGAAAAGCAACTCTTCACAGGAGGCCAGGTGGCTGTAGAAAGCCTCCCGTTGGGGAAGAGACACAGAGAGCAGGTGCCATTCGGGGCACCCACCCACCCTTGCTGCGGCCCCAGGAGAGAGCGAACAAAGATGCAGGGCACCTCACGTGGGACGGGAGATGACTCATTGTGGGTCTGGGTGCCCAGCTGGGTGCCTACGTTTCATCCAGGCCAAAATCTTGGCCGTTAAAATCAATGCAGCAGGTCTGCTTCCAGCCACAAGAACGAAACAGGCTCCGTCGAAAACACCAGAGAACTAGGCAAAATGTGAAGCACCGCTTCTATAAGACTGTCCCCGGAAACAGCACAGTCTATGGAAAGGGAACCCCCAAAAGCCCAGCAGCCAGATGAGTAGACCAGGCAGAGGGAGCTGGAGCTCGCTGTGCTGATAGGGACAGGAGAGGGCCAGGCCGAGGCTGAGCTCCAGAGACCTGCACGCAGGCCCCCTGCAGTGGCTTTGGCCGAGTCTGATCTGCGTGCACCGGGGGAGGCTCTCGGAGAGCACAGGTCCAGAGCTCACGTGGGGCCCGTGTGCAGAGAAGACAGGCGTCAGTGAGGACAACGGGCCTTCAGAAGCAGTCCAAGCGCTGGGGCCACGGTACCAACGCTCAGCGGCCGGCATTCCTGACTCCCACGGACACAGCCCCGGCTGCTTCCTGCCGGCCTGCAAGCCAGGGATCCCAGCACCCTCTCGGCAGCACAACCCGAGGGCCTGGGTGGCCGGCGCGCCCTCGGGGCCCCCTGCGGACCAGGATCTTTGGTGGGCTGCCGACCTCGCCCATCACCTTCATTCCGGGGTGCCCACTCCCGGGCATTTCGTCCGGCCCTCCTTTACTGGGCTGCAGCATGCGGGCTCTTGTACCTGCAGATTCAACCGTGGCGTTGTACCTGGTACCGAGCGGACCCACCACACCGAGTGCCTCATGATCCTGGACGTAACTGGGGCCAAGCAAACAGGGGATGTTCCCTGCTCCTGGTAACCTTTGACCCATCGCTGTGTCCACATCCCACTGGTGAGGACCAGCCGTTCGGCTGCAGCCGGTCGGGATGTGTGCTGAGAAGCACCGCCAGGCCTGGAAGGCCAGCGTCGCAGAGAGCGCACATCCCTAGACAAGGGGGAACACGGGCACGAAGCCCGCGGGCGGCTGGCCATCTCCACTTTGCGTTCTTGAAGCCCCTCCCCTGCTCCTGCCGTTGCATCTTGCTCTGGGTTCTGGGTTTTGCCTCCTGAACAGCTCTTCCACAGGCCCCCTCATCTCCCCTCCAGCAGCGACTCTCACCTGTGCTATGTGATGCTGCCAGAAATGGTCTCTCCTCCTCCTCCTTTCATATTCTCCTCACATGGCGGCCGGAGGACCTTTTCAAAACACAAGGCTGAGCTTATCCCCTCAGTGCCTCCTGTCACCCTCTGGTTGGAGACTACACGGCACGGTCCCTCCATGAGCCAGGCTCACCCCATCCCTGCCACACTGTCCCCTTCCAACCCTCACCCCCATGTGCCTTCCCCGCCCAGGCTCCATGCCCTCCCTTCCCTCTGGAATGACCTTCACTGCAGACTCTCCCCAGTCCTTCAGATCCCAAAGCCATCCCAAGCCTTGCTGACGTCCACTCCCAAGTAAATCTCCTCTCAGACATTCCCGTAGCCCATGATGCTCTCACCATGGCATCTGCATTTCTGCATCCATATGTTCAATGGCTTGATTAATGTCTGTCTGGAGTGTGGGTTCCATCAGGGCAGGAATGCCATTTATTTTTGCCCAGCGACCGACATGGTGGGAGTTTCTTAAGTCTTTGGGGGGACAAGGGAAGGGAGAGTGAGAAGAGAAGGAAGAGTTGAGAGGAGCGAGAGCAGGATGAAAGGAGGGAGGTGAGCCAAGAAGGCTCGCACTTCTGACTGCAGGGGGTGGTAGGCAGGGAGGCGAATGCGGAATCGAGGAACCGGACAGGACACCTGACTCTTGCCAGGAGAAAGCTCTGTCAGAGGAGAACACTGCAAATGGCCACACACTCACAACACGGCGCTTATGTTTCATGGACCCCCGGGTCACCAGGGTTTGTTGAAGCTTAGGAGCAGGAGTAGAATGAGAACGAGGACATCCCGGCAGTTCCTGGCATGCCAGTGAGCAGAACCGGACACCTGCTCATCTCCAGGGAGAGTCTGTTGCGTGCCAGGCGCTCTTCTGAGCACGTGCGGTCCGTAAGTCTAAAAAAAAGACCAGAGCCTTCCTGTTGTGGGGAAGCTGACTCGTGTCCCAGATAGAAATAGGTCATTTTCACAGGTCACTGTAGAGACGGGGCTTGTGAGGGTCCAGCAGACAGCAGTCCCGGGGGAGCCCGGGTCTCCCTTCTACACGCAGGTTTGGGTTCTGTGCGCCGGTCCCGGGCTGCGATGCCGGAGAGTCAAGGGAGCTCAGTACTCACCGCGCAGCCACACACAGAACCACCCTGCGGCGAGGGACACGCCGGTTCTGTCAGCTTGCTGCTGTCGCCCAGGCAGATAACATGCGGGAAGCCCTTCCATAACCCAGACACGGTTGTAATCTAATCTTAGCCATGATCTGCATCAACAACAACGCAAGAGGAAAGAATGGTCATCACTTCCACTTTGCAGATGGAAACAGGGCAGGGCGTTAAGACCCTTGCCCCATGCACATAACTAACGGGGTGAACCCGAGATCGGAATCCAGGCAGCCTGTCTCTGAGACCCCAAACTAAACCCATGGCCATACTATGTCCTCGCGGACACTTCACAAAGTCCGTTCCAAGGCTTAGCACACACCTGGAACATACCTGGGCCCTCAGATTGTTGAGTGGCACAGTGGCATTCACAGATAGGTCGTCAACCACAGCAACATAAGCAAAAATGAAGAGCATGGAACCAGTTTTATGTGTGCTCCAAGAGAAGCGCACGCATCCTGCCGGGCTCCCCTGCCCCCTTCCTAGCGCGAGCTCAGACAGCCCAGCCGAGCCCTGCCCCCGCACCCGCCTTGCCCCGGCACCCGCGGGCCTGACGCACTTCGGGGCACTGAGCGTGCGTGCCCAGCTGTTGGCCCCAGAGAGTAAAGACACAGTGGATGATCGCAAACACATCCATGCTGCCGCCAATTCTGAAAAGCTAACTCCTCCCTACCCACACTCATTATTACCGCAGCCCTCGGAACAATCTGACTTTGTTGCATCAAAACACCAGGAATGGGGGCACCTGGCTGGCTCAGCCAGAAGATGGTGCAGCTCTTGTTCTCCGGGTTGCGAGTCTGAGGCCCACCTTGGACGTAAAGATGACTTAAAAAAATAAAATCTTCAAAAAAAAAAAAAAAAGGCCTAAAAACCCTAGGAATGAGGAGGAAACTACTGGGCAGTGCGGATGGACAAGCACTACCAGGACAGATTTATGAAGTGAACGGCAGAGGTTATCTGCTTTCAGAAGCTCACCGTCATTTCCAGCGTAAGCATAGGTCCCTACGGGCCAAAGAGGATGAGAATTCTGTAAAAGAAAAATGTCATATTTTATCTCCGGATGTCGCCCTTTGGGTATATAGGCAAGAAGGGTTCTTCAGGAATACGTAAATATCAAACTGTGTGTTTGCACCGTACCTACGAAAGCAAATCACAGACTAGAATTGCTGCAGTCGAATATTTCCATTTCTTTGGAACTTCCGCTAATTGCCTTGGTAATTGTGCTGTAAGACTATCAGGCACGCATGCGGACCACCGACGTTGAATTTCATGGACAAGGTGCGAAGGAGTTGGCAAGGCTGAAGGAAGTGGGCTGAGCACCAGGTACAGGCATGCGCTTCTACACCCTGACTTCCAGGCTTTGCCTGCAGACCTCTTTATTTTTCACACCATCTAAACAGGAAATTAAAGTTAATAACGTGCTTTTTAGCTGATTTTCAAACTGGTGATTTTAAAAATCATAAATACTTGAATATCAAGAAGGGGCTTATTCCCACGCACATTTTTCCCACCTTTCCAATAACTGACATGATGGGGTCACAGAATAATTCCAAGTGTTAAATTGCTTCTCCCTCCTCCAACGTCCCGCTTTACGGGAAGCTCCTGCCCTCTGGCTTCCAGCCAAGACCCTGATGACACGGCATGATTTGGGTCCCAAAGAGGCTAAAATGTCAGCAGTGAAGGTGCCCGGGTGTAATCAGAGCGAAGCAGAGACGTAAAGGAAACCAACCTAAACCTGCCTGTGCCGAGTCTGGCTCGGGGGGTTCCTGTGAGCTCGCCCCTCAGGAGCACAGAGCACAATCCACGCAGGCTAGATTCGCACACGTTCACATTCGAAGTCCCAGTCTGTCGTGGTTAGAGGCAATACACTGAGCCCCTTGCTTTTTTGGCCTCAGCCTGTGAATTTGCCGTTGTCTTTTTCGAGGGTCTTTCCATTTGACTGCACATGCAGTCTGTCTCGCTGGAGGTCAGACCCTCATTAATTCATTGGACCGGGCTGGAAAACTGCTCTTTAGAAAGAACTGAGGAGCAGAAAATAAAACATTTTCCCCTGGTTCACAAGCAAGGAATCAGCAGTATAATAAACAGCAGGAAAATCGGACCAAACAAAAACACAATTCAGCAGTGACCATACAATTAACACCCAGATCCCACCACGATTCCGATGTAATTGGTGAAAAGTACGTTAAACCACTTTTTTAAGATTTTAGTTTTTCTTTCTCTACAACTAGAAAAGCTAATAAAATCATAAGCCGGCATCCACTGTCCCAATGAATCTTTAGACTCGGACAGACTCGAAGTCATGAAAGTAAATTATGACACTGAATTTCCAAGTGCTCATGTCATGTGATATATTCTCTACGAAGACCCCAAAGAAATAAATATTCTAAGGCTTCTGGCTGAGGTCGCCCTATTGATTGAGTAGGAAAGGGCATTCTAAAAGGCAAAGCATTTTTAAAAATTAACACTACACAGATGCACCTTAATGCTTTTAAGAAATGTCTCCAGCAGATGGAACATCAATTTAAAGAGTTAAAAAAAAATCCACTCATGACGGAGAAAGAAGAGCAATATTTAGAAAGCACGACGCTCCTCACTGCCCTGTGGTCCTGCCTCAGAGGAAAACGAGAGAGAATGAAAGAGAGAAAGAAGCAAGTTTCTTTAAGGATTACAGGAATCACCATGCTTTGATGGGCACTGAGTTCCCACGATGTTCTGAGCACAGGAATGAGAGGGGAGAGCCAAAGGTCCTGAGGTCGGCCAGGGAGGTCGTGACCTTCAAAGCACTGGTTCCATTTGTAAATAGCCATGGTTTTGAGGGAAAAGAATGGAAATTCATTTGTATTTTGGAAAATGTAATTGGGCCCGTGCAGCCTGAGGGGGCCTGGGAGGGGTGGGTGCTGAAGCTATGGTGTCGGGTCACCGCACACGGAGAGGACGGTCCTCCTGCAGGGCCTCAGGGTGAGGGATATGGGGACTCTCTCTGAGCACTGGGAAATGGGCACGTGAAAGCAGCTTCAAGGCCCTGCTTCTTCAAGGCAAGAGCACTCAAAGGTAAAATCTGTCACCAAGACTTGCCTCCCACTGTAGGATTAGGTTTTTACATTGAAGAGCGAGTCTGTGGCACGTGAGAAGCTTTGGCTTCCTGTCTTCATCTCATGGTTCATTTCCTCCGGTCAGTCTTGCTCATGGATGTCTACGTGGGATTCTACGCCAGCGGTTTGCGATGCAATGAGGTGGGAACTCACAGGCATCCCCGGCTCGGGGCATTCCGTTAGGATAAAACTGGCATGAGACGTCGCCAAAGCCATTGCCCCAAATGTCCCGTTGGATTCTGTTCTTCTTCCTCCGCGGCCGCTTCGGAGCCCACCCCATGCCCACAGACCTCACCCTGACTACGTCAGACTAAAAGACGCCTACGTGTGTGTTTCCGGCAATAAGATACCCAAGTTTAACTGTAATTTTAACTCCGCTCACATGGATTTAGCACCTACTCTGCACCAGGACCTCCCCCAAGAGCCTGGGAAACCCACAGGAAAGCACTTTCTCTGCCTGCGAGGACTTTGCCGATTCGTGCACGGGTTTCGGGTCCTAGAGCTACAACCCCAACCCAACACAGGTTTGGAGATTCCAGAAAGTCATGACCCCAAGAGAGCGCGGATAATCTTCAGAGGTTTGATGTCAGGACCGTGAAGGTCCACCAAGTGGGTCAAAGAACACCGACACCCGTTCAGTCCAAATTCTTTCTGAGAGGGTTTTGTTTTCTTTGACCTTGAACTCTGAGCCAAAGTGTTAACAGTTGGTTCGGGAAACTCACTCACATAGAAACTCATACACGTAGAAACTGCCAGTTGTAGCTAGCACTCTTATTTTTACTTTGAAATTCCTGGGGTTTCTGTTGGGCGTACATGGCGAAGATTTCTGACGTGGGCCCCCGTGATGTCTAGGGGGCCTCAGCCAAGCACACAACCCCGAGGCGCTGGGGCCGGGTGCAGAGGGAGGCGGGTCTCCCTCTGGTCGCCCCAAGGGCCCTGGCCGCCGCACCCTCCATGAATCTCCCATCAGGCCAGGCTGTGGCAGAGCTGAGAATGCCCTCCCCGCAGCACCCCTGCTGGGAAAAGACGAGGTTGACAGCTGGCCACATGGATGAAATTCTGTGCACTTAGCCTGACTCCTCGTCAGCTGATTCCCAGAACCTTCCTCCATCCTGATGACCTAACTTCAGAGCCAAACATCATGGGTTTGCCTTCACTCTTCCACGCCTGTTCTTTACCCTCTACACCACTCTGCCCTTCTGTCCCATGCCTCGTCCCCACACCCACGTCTCCACCTCCGTGTCTCCATCTGTGACACACGCGGCCTCCGTTGGAACTCCCATTCTGATAATAAAGGACATTTCCAACCTCCCATGTTCGTGGGCCCCGCTCCTGGGCCCCCAGGGATGCACTATACTTCAACATTTCCTAAGGTCCGAATGACTCAATAAAATGTCAAAGCACATGTGTCCCATCCCCAAGGAGAAGCACCTGCTGGGCTCCAAGGCAGAGCGCTTCCTGCCGTGTCCCGTGGCCGCCCGGTCACATCTCACCCACAGCACGTGATGGCAGCAAGCAGCCTTCCTCCCAGACTCAGTTCCTTAAAGGTGGAGCTGACCTGTCACCGTCATCGTCTTCCTCACGGTGCCTGGGAAGGAGCAAGGTTGGAGAGTCAGTCCTGGACAATGGATAATCCTATCATTATAAATCCCCTTGGAGCTTACAGGAGAGAATAACCAAATCCACAAGTGTTTTCTGGCTTTGTGACCGACCTGAGCTCATGAAGGAAAATGATGCCTCGTGGCACGAAGGTGAGTAGACAGTGAGAATGGAGAATTCCGTTCACACGGAGCGGGGAGGGATTGTGTCCTCCGGGTTCCCAGAGCCAGCCCTCGCTGCTGAGCTTCAGAGGAATGGCTAAGTATCGCTCGCTCGTGGCCAGGTTAATCGTAGACATGCGCCAGCTCAGCTGTGGAGGCTAGAGCAAACACAGGATGCTTAAGAACCACAGGGACCCCAGGAGCCAGGTCAGAGAAGAAGAAAAGAAGGGGAGAGAAGGGAAGGAGGGAGAAAGGAAGAAGGGGGGAGGGGAGGAGGGAGAAGAGGAGTGGGCAGGGGATATGGAGGAGAGATGGAGGAGGAAGAGGAAGAGGGAGAGAGATGAAAGAAGGAGGGGGATGGAGAGGAGGGAGGGGAGGGAGAGGAGGGAGAAGGGAGGTAGGGAGGAGAGGTGGAGGAGGGGGAGGCAAGGGAGGAGGAAGAAGAGGCAGGGAGACACTCAGGACAGCCTCGCCGCCTGCCTCTGAGTAAAATCCAGACAAGCAAGTGTCTCCGGGGCAGCGCTGTCCAGTAGGAAGAGCTCATGGACCATGTGCATAATTCTAAGCCTTCTGGTGTCCTGTTCCGGAAAGTAGAAGGTAAGACGTGAAGTTAATTTTAATCAGCTTACCTAGCTTGATGCCTGCAGAGCATTGTCATTTACACACGAAATCAACGTGCAAAAATGATGTGAGAGATGTGACATTCTTTCTTCCTCCTAAACCTTGGAAACCCGGGCTTTGACACTCGCGCTTAGCACCTGAGGACGAGCCGGATTTCACTGACTGCAAGGACAGCGCTGGTCTGAACCCAGCTGAGAGTTCGTCTTGCCCTCTCAGGGCTGTGTCCCCCCCAGGGAACCGTGATGTCTTAAATAAAACCCAGGCCTTATTTCTAAACGGGGCCAGATTCTTTTTCTGGAGCAAAATCTTTTTTTTTTTTCTTTTCTTTTTTATTGCGTTATGTTAATCACCTTAATTACATCATTAGTTTTTGGTGCAGTGCTTTTTTCCTGACCCCACAATGGTGTTCTGCTTGGACTGAATGGCAGACCTCCTTAGCCCCGTGGAATGCGCGTGTCTCCTTCATCACGTGTGCAAGGCCTGGAGCTCGACGTGTGGCCCGTCCAGGAGCCGCGCTGGGGCACACGCATCACTAGGGGACCGCGTTCGCTCTGCCTCAGCCGTGCACTCGGGTGCGGAGCCAAGCCGGCTGCCCCGAGAGGGGCTCACCTCTCTCCTCCCTTGTGCTTTTCTCTGCTCGTGCATGATGTCACTAGGTCACTGAAGATGGCTTTGCTGGTTCTTCCTCTTCACTGATTAACTACGGGCCGCTGTCTCTTTCGTGGGCGGCGGGATTGCATCTGCTTCTCTGCAGGCGGGTGAAGCGGCTTGGGCTTTTCCAGGCCCTGTGGTCAGGACAGAGCCACCGTCTTCTGGCCCTCGGAGTTCCCTCGTCTTCCTTCTCCCCAGGAAAGCCAGGAAGTGCCTCATGCCTCATCTCGGCCCCGCGCAGACGATGCGGGAAGGTATAATGACACCGCACCCCAAATTTCAACAGTAATGGACGGGATCAAAGGTTTATCCCTCGATGAAGATGAACCCAGCTTCGGCTCGGGTGGCTGGAGCTCTGTGAAGCACCCCGTGGACGGGACCGGAGGGACAGTGTGTCTCAGGGCTGCCCAGCCAGGAGGAAGCTGAAACGTCTTCGCTCAACGCCAACCTCGGGGGCTTCGCATAACCTCAGTCTGGAAAGAGCCGGCAAAGAGAAAACTGCAGCAGCGGGTCCCCCGGAGCCCTCTGCTCAGCCGTCCTCGCCGCAAGCCCGGAGCTTGTTCCGAGGAAGACACGTGGCGCTTTCTTTTTTAATTAAATGATCCCAACCTAGAAAGGAGGAGGGGCACCCCGCAAAGGAGGCGGCACGCCGGGCTGCTTTGAGCTGCTTCCAAGCAGAGGATTATGCTGAAGAGACACAAAGATGATTTGGGGGGTTCCCGACTCATCTCTGTAGTGAGAGAACAATTTCCTCCTGCCCTAGGTCGAGAGGAAGAGCATGACGTCTGTTACACGACACGCTTCTCTCGCCGGGGGTGGGAACCGAGCGGGACAGGGTGTCTAAAGCGTGTCGCTCCCTCACCCAGGTCAGCGCTCTCGCCAGGAAAGTCAGCCTTGAGAATCCAGAGTCCCAGGCCTGTACATCCACACATCGTGGATGACACGATCCTCACTGTGTTTTGTATCTTGCTTATTCACTGTGGTTAAATAGCCCATGGGTTGGGGTGGCGGCCCTTGGGGAACATTTCCTGAGCATTTCTCGGGAAAATCAAGGCTGTGTCATTGCATGTGATATTCATGTAGCAGACTTGTGTGAGCCGCACGTCCAAGGGTGTGTGCAGCCCCTGCAAGGATCCCTCTGAGAGGCGCCCGCTTCTGGACACTGGACATCTTCACGAGCACCTGGCTTGCCATAGGGACCTCCCTGGTGTCCATCGGGGCCCTCTATGCGCAGCATCCTTACACGCCAAGGGGGGCAAGGTAAGGGCGGGTGTGGGGAAGTCCTCTCTGACCATGCTGGGCTCCTTTCTGGTCATAAAGTAAAGGGGTTTGTGGCTGTTATTTCCTGATTTTTAGGCCTAGGATAGGCTGAAGTCGGTTTTTCAGCAATAAAAGATTGTCTTTGGAAGCCTGTTCACTCTAGAATCACTATCTTTGTTTCCTTGTTTAAAAATGCTAATCGGTCCAAACAGCTTTCTGAAAGTGAAGGTGCCATCCCGTGTGTGTGTTCGCGCGTGTGCACATGTGAATACACACTCAGTAACAGACATGGACGGACATTCACAATGTCTGGAAGCATTTCAGTGTGACCTTCACCCTGAAACCCAAGCAGAACGTGTGTCCAGTGGTTTCTTTGCACAGCTTCGTAGAGCAGTCAGCTCACAGATTTCTTCCTCCAGGCCCTGTGGTCAGGACGGAGCCACTGTCTTCTGACCCTCGGAGTTCCTCTTCTTCCTTCTCCCCAGGAAAGCCAGGATGAGGCTCACGCCTCATCTCACTGCAGGACCTTGCAGTGACGGGCACGAATGGACGCGAGCCCCAGAACACCCTCCTGGTCTCTGCCCCAGCTGTCCTGAGGGCCTGTCAGACAGTAAGAGCATGTCACTAAGGGCCAGGCCTCCTCCCAGTCTGTTCCAGGAACCTTATAACTGCTAAGACAGACTCCATCACGTTCATCTCAAACTGGGCCCGGAGGACACACAGACTCAAGGGCGTCTCTGCACAGGGGAGGCCCCCGGGACCACATGCAACCACGCAGCACCGTGTGCCTTTTACAAGCTCCGCGAATTCGCAAGCGGGACTGGCCTTCCAGGCATCTCCTGGAGCTGCAGAGGAGGCAGCAATAGGCTTCTCTGGGCAGCATGGCCTCTAGAGTGGGGTCTGCGGGGACTGCTCCCAGCCTCCTTCCACACCTCATAATCACCACCATGGTCCCTGCTCTGGAGTCTGGCTGGCCGTGTGGCAATTCTAGGCCAGGCTCATCCCAGGGTGTCTCTGCACCAACACAACACTGTTTTCTAAAGCAGGTTCTCTCTTTCCTGGTGTTTGACATTGTTCTCCAAGCAGTCCGGCCAGTGACAGGAAAGTGCTAGTCCGCGGCACAGCACACGTTTCCCCTCTGGGTCCACCCTCCATTCCCACCAACATCTCTGAGATCACATAACGTGCTACTTCCCGGGAGATGCCGGGCTTTCTGCGTCCCCCATCTAGTCAATGCCAAATGCTCTTGGGCTCAGAAACAGATTCCACACCCACTTTTTTACTTTGAGCGGAAAAGGAGAAATATTTACTATGACTTATTTCATGCATATATAATTCCAAAAGTGTATAGAAATTACTAGAAAAGTGTCAATGACCAACTCTAATTCTTCATTTTTCCAGATATGACATTTATTTGTACCTTAGAAAAAAATCTTCTTAAGGCTTTTTTTCTTTTTTGCTAGTGTTTGCTCTGCATCCCAGGAAAGCTTCAAAACGAGATAAAAATGCAAGATTTTTTAAATTTATTAATGTGTATCTCCTACATGTCTACATTTTTATTATTTACATATTTTTTCAAAAATAACCAAATAACCTTAGAATCTTTTCTAGATAATCATCCTCCTTCCATATGATCATTACTCATCCAAGGCCATTTAATGAAGAAATACTCTCTCCTTCTGAGATATTATCTACAATTGGGTTTTGAAAAAATTAACACTCAACATGTTTCAAAAATAATAAGATCCCATGGGCAAAGTCCTGCAGTGAGATATATGCTAGTGTAACCTGGCTAAAACAAACAAGCTGGCACGTCTGTCTCTAGGTATAAAATTGAGCTCAGTGAATGTTACTGTCCATGAACTTGCTACGATGTTACAGAGTTTACATTCCACCAAATGGAAACAATTAATCTAAGACTGTCTGGTTGGCTGGACTATAAAAGAAGGAATCTCTTGATTTCTGGTCATTCCTTTATTTATTCCATAATCTTTTTTCATTTAGTTGAGAAACAAAATCTGAAGAGCTTCCAGAAATAGAATCTGCTACCCATATAGGGTCTCAGGGTCTTCATGGTTGGATGGCCTCTCTTCCCTTGTGACTTTGGCAGATAATGGGGAAGGTGGAAGGGGAAGGGTACATGGGAGTAGACACGCCTTAACAGACACTGCCTTGGTGCAGGGCACCATATGGGTCACTTGAGGAGGAAGAAGTCCCAGCCACAATGGACTCCCACCTTGGTGGCATTCTAATCCTGTCTCTAAGGAGGCAGGCTAGAAATAAAGAATAAGAAAGAAAGGGTTCGGGCCCACGATACAGACACACTCGTCATCAGACAGGCTCTGTGAAAACCCTTCTGAAGTACAGACAACATTCTGCAGAAACACAGACTCGGCACAGAGGAGGTGAGATCTGTCAGCCTGAAGAGGTATATGGGTTTTGATCAGCCAAAGAAAGGGGGAAAGGGCCTTGCAAATACAGCAGCATGAGCGGAGGTGGGAGATGTGAAGACACATGGCATATTCAGGGAACAGCAAGAAGTCAATGATTAATCCCAAATCATTGAGAAACAAGTCACATCTCGGATTCTCATACTGAGATGAGACCTGCGTTGCTCCATTCTTGATCCCATTAATTCCAAAAAGCTCTGTGTCAAGCTTCCTTATTCTCACTTCACTCGATGGAAACGGCAGAAGTCGCACGGTGGAGACAGCGTGGGTGGGTCTCGTGCTGGCTGCTGTGGTTGTTGGTCCAGACTCGCCATCCTTTCTCCTGTGGCTCGTTGGTCAGTGTCAGCATCATTAGCGGTAGTTCTCACAGCCCCCAAATTAATTTAGAGTTGCCATTTGCTGACGACGGTCACTCTAAAAATAATAAGAGGAGTTATTGCCATGGCCTGGGATTTGCATTCAGGAAACCTGAAATGATTCTTTATTATCTATGGTTCCTATTACCCAATTCAAAGATTCATTGCTTCTGTGGTGATAATAAGAAAGAGAAGTAAGAAAAGCCAAGTTCAACAATGGACTTGGAAAGTATTTGTGACTTAAAGTCTAGAAATAAGGAAGGTGATTATCCAATAGATAGGAATCCAATAGATGCAGAGATTTCTTATAATTACCAAAATTATCTAAACACATATGGCTAGGGCCAGAAGGAGAAAAATGTGCAAATAATCTACATCAGGTCCCACTTCCGGAAATCTCCACAGAGTTTCTTCTTGGAGCTTTGGGTATAGTTGCAAAAGAGATTAACTCGGAAGATTTTAAACAATAAATGTTAATAATTGCCACATTGTTTATGGATTTCTTGTTTATATGTTTACACATAAGTCCTTCGAAAACAATAAAAAATTGAAACATTCACCCAGAGTGGCTAAGAAAGCACGGATAAAGCATCCTACACAACAGCTTTCTTTAGTTTATCATTTAGCAGAATTAGCAGGGGGAGGGGGAGAAGCAACAGATTTACTTTAACAGAACATCTAAAATCCTGCAGGAAAGTCTTAAGTACATACAATCTTGCCTTTAAAAACCCTAGCCTGTGGCATCAGACAGCTCTGGGGGTGGGAACGGTGAATGTTACAAACACTGACAGTGTTTTCATTTCCAAGTAAGTCCTCACAACTAAGGAGTGATCAATCTTCCCTTCTATCAAAAAAATAATTATTTGATTCTCTGCATCTTCTATCAAAGTAAGTCATCCCACTAACAAAAGGTTGCCTCGCATTTAGGAATTTCTCGGGGTTCCACCTGTGTCTACGAATCATATCTGATTTTCAAAGCAAGGACAAAGGCTGTGCTGCCTCACGTGCAGTAGGAAGAACCAAGTGTTTGCTGAGCTCCTTCTGCCATTCGCCGGCTGGTGTTTAGAAATAGCATCTCATTGAATCTTTATGAAGCCCTGGGACGCGGACGCTTCAATTATCCCAATTTTAAGAGGAGGAAAACCTGGGCTCTAAAGTTATTTTATGGCCCAGAAAGTCATCTCTTTGTTAACGCTAAAATGCCTTCTCAGTGCCTTGAAAAATGGTCATCTACCTGCCCACCGGGGTTCTTAAATCCCCAACACTTGCAGCAAAGTGAGGTGGTCCCCTGCACTTGCCTTGGTGGCCCTGAGCTGCACACAGCAGTGAGGAGGGGACCAGGACGTGGTCCAGGTCTCAGGTGGAGGTCCACGGCCCAGGGGCCCTGCACACTCCCCTCCACGTGTCCACAGCATCTTAGACAAGCGAGAGCAGAAATGGATGAGCTGGCAGGCTGCTGAGAATAGCCAACACTCACAGAACACCTCGGATGTGCCCGGCACTGGTCGAACTTTGCATATGTCAGCTGGCTTCACCACGACAAGCCGGGACAGCAGTGCCATTTCCAGCCCATTTCCTGCCCAAGGCCAGAGAAAGGCAAAGCCAAGCCCAGGGCATTCACTCTTCCCCCAGGCAGTACCAGGGGTCCAGTCAAGGCCTCAGCCTGAGAAAAGCCGCCAGAGGGATGCAGGACACTTCCTTTCCCTCCCATCAGGGCAGGTGGCCCCGGGCAGGAGGGATGATAGGACAGCAGCCCCCGCACAGAGATCATACCCATAAAACGTTCAGTTTCCTGCAGGAGGACCGTGCAGTCTTCGCTGCCACAAAGTCATGTCTTTTATGATTATCTTTATGAAGTGGAACATGCAAACGGGCTCCAAGGGTCTTCTCCTCATCGGCCTGTACTACCCCAAAACAGTGATGGCCACTATCTCTGGGTGGTGAGCTTAGGCAGATTTTTTTAATTTTAAATTGTAGGCTTCTGCAAATAGATTGTAAGGAGCACACACAATTTTTATTTTCAGAGAAAAGGATTCCATGTCTTGAGAGGAAACCTGCCTTGCCATTTCTCTTTCCTTCTCTAGGTGTATGGTGAAGCGGCGTATCTGTGAGTCCTACAATACCTTTTACACAGGCGTGAGCTTCATCAAATCCTTAATATAAAGATTTTTAGGGGATTGATCACCAGGGGAACAGTCCACCTGGGGAGAGCCACAGAACAGAGCTCCCCGTGTATTCCGAGGGCAAGGCCACAGGGGCAGAGGTGGCCTAAGCAATTCCGCAAGCAGCTCAGCAGCATTTACTGAAACCGTACTAAACGCACGGCGTAAGACCAAACCCTGAAACACCCTCATCCTTTAGACAGCAGGCGGCCGTTAAAAGCCTCTCCTAGTGGTGTGGACGTTGGCTGAAGCAGCAACCATAGTGAGGGAGTGTCACCTCCCAGGGCCCCCCAACTTCACCGTCCCCGTCCCCCGCCCATGTCCTTCCAAAGCTGCCAGACCTTGCTGTGGCTTGAATCAAGTCCCCAAATTCTCATGCTGAGGTCCTAAGCCCAGCACCTCAGACTGTAAGCTTATGGGAAATAGGTTTACCATGGATACACTTGGGCAAAATGCGTTCATGCTGGAGCGGGATGGGTCCTAATCCAGTATGACCAGCAGGTCCTCATTTAAGGGGGAATTTAGACTTGCGCATTCGCACAGAGGGAGCACCGTGTGAACCGGAAGGCGGAGAGCTGCTAGAAATCCTAAATACAGCCTTCCAGCCATGAGGAGCACGAGACTGCCGTATGGCCTCGGAAGGAACCGCCCTGAGACACCCTGATCTCGGGCTTCTGGCCGCCAGTCTGTGACGCGATGCATTTCTGTTGTCTGAGCCCGGGTCTCAGCATCCTCAGGGCCTCCTGGGAAATCACTCAGCACCTCTGGGCCAGCCGCGCCCTGTCAGCCCCCAGCCAGCCCCCCACTCCCACAGGGCCAGCTGGGCGCACGGTCCAGACTCAGGCAGGACCCTCCTGGGTCCCTTCCACCATCAGCCCTGCACTCTTGAGCCCCTGTCTCCTGGCCCAGGGCTTTGTCTCCCCCGGACCACCCTCCCCCAGCCTCCAGAGTAGCGCCCGGCCCCCAGTCTTGCCCACCCTCTGGACCAAATCCCACCTAGCCATCAGAAGGCCCTCCACAGACCTGACTGCCGGTCTCCACAGAGGAGGTTTTGGGGCTGCCTGCTGCTTTCCAGATAAGGCACCGAGCCCTTCCTGATGTCCCCCTCGCCCCCCGCTGGCCTCTGTGGTCTCATATCTGCTCACCCCACATCCCTCTCTCAGGGCAGCCCCACTGAACTGGCCCTGTCCCCAAACATCCCAGAGTCCCCCAGGGCTCCCTTCCAAGGCCTGTCTCTGCGGCCTGGAGGACGCGTCCTCTTCAAGCCCGCTCCAGAGGGACTGCAGCCCAGACGCCTCTTCCAAGAGCTCCTGGCGCCCTGCGGCCCACAGGCCCTTCCAGGGGCTGGTGGCACTCCCGGGCCCCCAAAACAATAGCACCGGTTAGCCTGACGGATGGGACGTGGGTTCCCTGAGAACGGGGCTCAGGTCTACCCTTCACTCCACTGAGCCATTCCCCCACTGCAGGTCGCTGACTCCAATAAACGTCTTAAGTGACTTCTTTCATGAACACGTGTTTCCTGCTGAAGCGGCACAGAGTTCTGAATTAACCTGGGGATCCTGGTCCCACCCCGAGGAAAAGACAGACACGGAATGCGGATAGAGAGATGCACTTGGCCGGGCTCAGACGCTGTCTGGATCTCCGGAACTGGGACTGAGAATCCCACCCCGCAGCCCGTGCGCCCGCTGAAGGGAGGAGCACAGCCCTCGAGTGCTGGCGGCGCTGGAGCCGGGGCTGGGAAATGGACGGGCTGAGCGCCAACCGTCACGAGGGAGAAGGAAGGAAGAGCTCAGCCTGCGCTCTCCGGTGTGATCGGCACCGATTCAGATTTAACTTCGGTAAATTTAAGTTAATTAGAATCAAATGAAAGCCAGGATTTGGTTTCTCCGCCACAGCTCATGTTTCTCGAAGTAGGAGAAGGGAGATGTGGGCCTACACTCCCTAAAGGCAGTAGGACCAGACTGCAGACAGAGCCCCACGTGCTCCGTGAAGTAACAGGCGCAGCTATTGCCGAAAAGCAGGGAACAATGACGTCTGAAGGGTCTTCGAGGTGTGTGGCTAAATGGTGAGTCTGGAATTGTCAGTAAAGGGAGCAGGAGCGGAAGCTCATGCAGGGGAAGTGACAGGATTAGCGGGGACCCTGAGTCCCCTCCGACAGAGCAGGGGGTCCTGCTCTGGGGTCCCGGCCACCCGGGGCTGGGGGAGGCAGGGCCACCCTGCCAGCGCACAACTTTGAAAGCCCTGTCCATGGGGCAGCGTTCACTGACCCCCATCTGAGATGGGGAGATCGGACAGGGGTGTCGAGAGAGGCTGTCCCCTCAGAGCCAGAGCTGCCTGAGGAACTATGTGCCCAGCCCCCGACACCGGCCCCAGACCGAGCCCTCCTGCCGCCCCTCCGTCTTGCCTGTGTGCTGTGTTCACGAAGCGGACGGTCATCACTGCTCAGTATTCGACTTTACTTCATGGTGAGCATGGATCAGGCGTTTATCAGTATGTGTCCGTGAGAGGATGAATGAAGGAATCCACCATC
Source organism: Taxidea taxus jeffersonii (assembly GCA_003697995.1). Classification (NCBI taxonomy): domain Eukaryota; kingdom Metazoa; phylum Chordata; class Mammalia; order Carnivora; family Mustelidae; genus Taxidea; species Taxidea taxus. The sequence continues at coordinate 16,278 of ML111376.1, read as the reverse complement.
GGAGGGCCCCTACCTGGAGGAGGCCCCTTAGAGCCCTTTTAAGCCCCTCCATCCTCAAAGCCAAGTGCAATGTGCAGAAAACCCTGTGCCCCTGTCCCTGCCTGCAGGTGGCATCCCTGTGCCCTACATGTGTGTCCCTGTACTGGCATGTGCTGGCCTGACCCCTCCCTGCCACGCAGCCTTAAACCACAGCTTCTACCCCATGGAGCACATTTCCCTCATCCAGAAGGAGGGGCTCGGAACTCCTAGGGAAAGAGCTACCAGGAGGAACCGCTGCATGTGTCTCAGGAGAGCTAGGTGCCCTTCCCTGTCACCACTCAGTCCTCCACCCCCGGACCGACTATTCTCTCGGGCCGTGGGGTCCTCACAGACGTGTTTGTTGACATGGGCTCCAGCCTGCCGGACAAGCCGTCTCTTACACGCAGTGGTGCTTTCGGACTCTGCTCTGATCCCCCAAGCCCGGCCCTGCGGCCATTCAGCGAATGTCCTTCTGCAAATGAACGGGGGAACCGGGGACCTTCAGTGAGCACTGACGGCAGTGCTCACCTGGAAATCAGTGACTTTTCAGAGAACCAAGTCCTGCGTCTGATCCGTGATTTAAAGCAGAGGAACGTGGATGGGGAAGCGTGAGTCCCTGCGGAAGCTGCGTCTCCTCTGGGTTCACTTGCGAAGACTCCCGTGCGTAGGGCTGGGGGCCAGGACCACGTCTCCAGAGTGGCCCGTGCTTAAATGCCCCCATAATTTGGAAATCGGAGTGGTTAGGTTCCAACTATATTCTGAGCTTTTGGGGCAACAGGAAAAGCACATTAAATGCATCTGTAAGTTGAGGAATGTTTCATATGCTGAATGCCGGGGTATAATTGATAGAAACACAGCTCATCGTGTGGAAGCAACTGAGAAAAACACATTGCAAAGAAGTAAAACAATATAAAATATAGCTGGAACTCGCGAATGATAAGCCATTTATTTTCCTTTCACACCATATTGGATCCCAGAGTAGAGTGATGTCATTATTTTATTATTTATCACTACTGGGACTTAGCCATGTGAGACTTGGCTGAGGTATCTGGATTTCAGACCATTTGTTTTCTGCTTTTATCATTAATCTTTCCTCTAGCCAAACCCTGGAGCTATGGAAATGCAGAGACCCCAGCCCCCCAGCTGTTAAGATCCTGGAAGACGGACGGCCAAATGCCAAATGGCGTGTCTGCGTGTGCACGGCTGGGCCAAGGATGCTGCCAGCACATAGTGACGTACAGCCCCGGTGCTGGGACGACTGCTGGGAGTCGTCCCGGCCCCTCACTTCCTGGGCTAGGGGTGGAGGCCGGGGGAGAGGCAGCATCACACGGGAGAGCAGCCGTTTTGCCTGACCCTCGTTCTGAGATGTGTGACTCCGGGTGAGTAATGTAAGTGCTTCTGGCCGATCTTCTTATTTACAAAATCACCTCCTCATCATCACAGCTCCCCTTCTGAGAGGCGTCCTGCAGAGATGGTGAACTTTTGGGTCAAACGTTCTGGAAGCAGCATCGCCCCACAGAGGCCAGCTCAGACACTCGGCGTCATGTCACGGAAGTGTCCCACCACTGATCCCCAAACAGTGTGACTTCCAATGGTCATGCTGTCCCCTCACTGTCCAGTGTGGTGGCCACTGGCATATGTCACTGTTGAGTGCTTGACATGTCATCCTAACGGGATATGCTGTCGAGGAAAAATACACACTGGTTTTGAAGGCTGGCTACAAAGAGTCAATGGTCTCCTGCACACTTTCATAGTAATTACCTGGAAATGATAACATTTTGGTATATGAGGTCCAATAAGATATATTACTAAAACTAATTGTACCTGCTTCATTTTACTTCTTTTAATGTGGCTACTAGAAAATTTGAAATCGCCCATACGGCTCCCATCTGGGGCCCACGTTCGTTTTCTCTTGCATGGTGCTGGTCTAACAGCCCTACCCAGCCTAGCCTGGTCCCCGCGTGGGATTTCCTCCCACTCAGCAGCCCAGCGAGGATGCGGGGGTTTGCCTGAGGCAGCCCAGCCCTTGGCCTCAGTCTGGCTGTCCTCTCAATCTTCACACAGCACTGGGAACTCAGTCTACACCCGTTCTTGCCTTTTGCTCTCAATTCTCAGGCTTTTCACATGCTATCATTTAAAGCAGGCACCCCACAGAAACTTATACCCCCAGGGCCAAAGACACAGCTGAGTGTTATGGGTTAATTATGTCCCCCAAACTATATATCCAAGTCCTAACCTCCAGGGCCCATGTATATGAACTTACATGGAAACAGTGTCTTTGCAGATGCAATTAGCTAGGATGAGGTCATGCTGGATTAGGGCGACCCTAAGTCCAATGACTGGTGTTCTTACAGGAAGAGGAAAAGCCTAGCAAAGACAGACGCACAAGGAGCTCACCCTGAGACAACAGAGGCACCCAGCAGGGTGGTGTCCACAGGGACACCAAGGGTTGCCAGCCACCACCAGATTCTGGAAGACTCTGGAAGGATCCAACCCAGAGTCTTGGAGGGAACGCAGCCCTGCCGACACCTGGATTTCTGACTTCAGTGTCTGGCCCTGTGAAAGAAGACATGTTTTTAAGCCGTCCCATTCATGATGCTTTGTGACAGCCACCCCAGGAAGTGAATACAGTGTCAAGAGGGACCTCCCTGCAGAGCTACACGCACTCCTGTGACAAGAAGAGTTTTCTTTGCCGCTCCCTAACCAAATAGCAGTCTTCTGGGAAAAAACATATTTTATTAGTAATTGTAAGGCATAACTAGAAAACAAAGCATAAAGGGTATCTAATGTCTAATACACTTTAGAAAAACACAATTTAGTGACAGCGGACCAGTGGTTGCCTGGAGTCAGGCTTGTGGGAAGAAAAGGAACATCAAGGGGGCACAAGGCAACTTTTGGGGGTGAGGAAAACATTTTGTATTTTGAATCAGTGGTGGGATCATGGGTCCATACAATTTCCAAAATTCTTCAAAACGGAAGAGGGGTTTGAGGAGGGGTCAAGACGGCGGGGGAGCGGCAGCTGAGACGACCCCGGGCAGCAGGAGAGCGGCTGGATGGTTATCAAACCGCCGCGAACACCTACAAACCCAACAGGAGATCGACGAGAAGAGGAGCAGCAATTCTAGCAACAGAAAAGCGACCACTTTCCGGAAGGCAGGCCCAGCGGAGAAGTGACTCCAAAGCGACGGGAGGACAGACCGCGGGGGCAGGGGCCGGCTCCCGGCAAGCCCGGAGCAGCGGAGCACGAGATCAGGACTTTTAAGTCTGCTCCACGGAGGGACGCCGCTCCAGAGGCTAAACCGGGGGAAGCCCTCGCGGGGACAGCGTGGCCTCGGTCCCGCGGGGTCGCAGAAGCATCGGGGTGTCTGAGTGTCGCAGAGCTCGCAGGTCGAGAGCGGGGAAGCCGGCTGCGGAGACGGAGCCGAGGAGTGAGCTCTCAACTCGGGGTTACCTAGAACCGTAATCCGGGCCCGGCCGGTGCTCTGTGCGTGGGTCCCCACAAGACCCGGGGAGACCCCCGGGAAGAGCTCAGGGGTCTGCGGGGTTCGGAGACTCCAGGCGGGGCTGTGTGCCAGAGGCAGAGACGCTGGGTCACCGGCCGGGTGAGCTCGGAGCGCGGCCAGAGGCCGGGGAGACGGGGGTGATTGAGCTTTTCTCCGAGGGCGCGCTGAGGAGCGGAGCGGGCCGAGCTCTCGGCTGCTCCGGGCGGAGACTGGGCGGCGCCATCTTCCTTCCCGACCCGGAACTCGACGGATCGCGCTCAGGGAACAAAAGCTCCCGAAAGCGAACCGAGAGGATGACTCAGCCCGGCCCCTGGCAAGGGCGGTGCAATCCCGCCCCCGGCAAAGAGTCTTGAGAATCGCGCAACAGGCCCCGCCCCCAGAAGATCAACAAGAAATCCTGCCAAGACCAAGTTCACTTACCAAGGAGAATAGCGGAATTCCAGAGGGGGAGAAAGCAAAGCATGGAACTCATGGCTCTCTCCCCATGATTCTTCAGTCTTGCAGTTAATTAATTTTTTTAATTTTATTTTTTTCTTATTCTAATTTTTCTAACTTTTACTCTTTCCCCTTTTAATGTTTTTCAACTAGTTTATCTTAACAATAGCTTTCATTTAAAAAAAATCTTTTTGAACCTTCATTATTATAGTCATATTTTATCCTTCATTGTATCTAACTTTATTTTTTGAATACACATAGAGTTTTTTCTTCTAAAAAAAAATGGGATACAACTTCTTCTAATAGATCAAACTATACCCTAAATCTAGCACAGGGCTTTGCTCTAGTCTCCAGCCTGAGCAAATTCTCTCCACTTTCTTTTTCTTTCTTTTCCCAACCAACTTATCTTATCAACTCATTTTTTAGAATTTTTTTCAAAATTTTCATTTTTATAGTCATATTCCATCCTTTCATCATGTTTACCATTATTTTTGTGTGTATACATATGTGTGTATGTATATATGTATAAGTTTTTCTTTCCTTAAAAATTTGTGACATTGTTTCTTCTAAGAGACCAAAATATTCCCAAAATTAAGTGGATGGCTCTGTTCTATTCACCAGTCTAATATATATTTTCTTTTTTCTTTTCTTTTTTTTAATTTTTTTAATTTTTTTTAACTTCTTTTTACCCTCTTTCTTCCTCCCACAATTTGGGGTCTCTTCTGATTTGGTTAATGCACATTTTCCAAGGGTCTTTGCCTCCCTTTTAGTATTTTATTCTCTCCTTCATATATTCTTATCTGGATAAAATGACAAGGTGGAAAAACTCACCACAAAAAAAAGAACAAGAGGCAGTACCAATAGCTAGGGACCTAATCAATATGGACACTGGTAATATCTCAGATCTAGAGTTCAGAATGATGATTCTCAAGGTGCTAGCTGGGCTAGAAAAAGGCATGGAAGATATTGGAGAAACCCTGTCTGGAGAAATAAAAGCCCTTTCTGGAGAAACAAAAGAACTAAAATCTAACAAAGTTGAAATCAAAAAAGCTATCAATGAGGTGCAATCAAAAATAGAGGCTCTTACTTCTACAATTAATGAAGCAGAAGAGAGAATTAGTGATATAGAAGACCAAATGACAGAGAATAAAGAAGCTGAGCAAAACAGAGACAAACAACTACTTGACCACGAGGGGAGAATTCCAGAGACAAGTGATACCACAAGATGAAACAATATTAGAATAATTGGGATTCCAGAAGAAGAAGAGAGAAAGAGGGGAGCAGAAGGTATATTGGAGTGAATTATTGTAGAGAATTTCCCAAATATGGCAAAGGGAACAAACATCAAAATCCAGGAGGCGCAGAAAATCCCGCTCAAAATCAATAATAGGTCCACACCCCATCATCTAATAGTAAAACTTATAGGTCTTAATGACAAAGAGAAAATCCTGAAAGCAGCCTGGGACAAGAAGTCTGTAACATACAAAGGTAAAAATATCAGATTGGCAGCAGAATTATCCACAGAGACCTGGCAGGCCAGAAAGAACTGGCATGATATATTCAGAGCACAAAATGAGAAAAACATGCAGCCAAGAATACTATATCCAGCTAGGTTATCACTGAAAATAGAAGGAGAGATAAAAAGCTTCCAGAACGAATAAAAACTAAAAGAATTTGTAAACACCAAACCAGCTCTACAAGAAATATTGAAAGGGGTTCTCTAAGCAAAGACAGAGCCTAAAAGTAGTAGACCAGAAAAGAACAGAGACAATATACAGTAACAATCACATTACAGGCAATACAATGGCACTAAATTCATATCTCTCAATAGTTATGCTGAATTTAAATGGACTAAATGTCACAATCAAAAGACAAAGGGTATCAGAATGGATAAAAAACACAAAACCCATCAATATGCTGTCTACAAGAAACTCATTTTAGACC
>ML111375.1:23827-100074 GCA_003697995.1 Taxidea taxus jeffersonii | reverse complement strand
TTTTTTTTTTTTAATATATTTTTAGAGTTGGTCATATATTCTTAGAATTTGAGATAGGCAAACACACAGTCCCTGTTCCTATTTGCATTTTATGACCTGAATAATACACTTTGCATGAGGTCTCAGATACATAGGAAGTGGCTGACAAAGATTATGAAAATCAATCGTAATAACAACCGGACCAAGATCCTTAAACACCAAAAAAACAAACAAACAAACAAAAAAAAAACACACAAAACCATCAGAATGACTTAGACTTTTTTTTTCCCCTTTCTTGCTTTTTCTTTCTTTCTTTTTTTTTTTTTTTTACTTAGAGACTTTTTTAATGATACTGGACGGGTAGCTTTCATTTTTAGAGAAATAAAAAAAATTTTCTTTTAGTGGTAAATAACAAGAGCTGGATAGATGCAAATTTAGACATTCCAGGAATGCAAATGACCTCATCCTTACTAAGTAACTCATTGACTTAAAAAAGTTATTTTCTCTATGTCTGTAGAGGAAAGTCCAAAGAGAATCTATGACATAGTGAAAGCTTTCTTTTTAAGCATTTTGGAGTTCAGCAGTAACTGTATTACTATCTGTGCTTTGTAAAACGGAGCCCAGGCAGGGCTGCAGCCCATGGGCTCAGAAGGGAAATGGTTGCCTTAGAAAAGTCCTTTGCTAGATGACGTTTTAGGCTGGTGCAGACACATTTCTCACCTGTAGCGGCAAACCCCCATCTCCAGGTTCATGTGCAGTGTAGCATAGAGGTTATAAGAACAAGGGCAAGAAAATTCTTGGTCCAAGGCTATTTCCATGGTATGATACTGTAGGGGAGGAAACAAAAAATCTTTTCTTACACCCCTCTGAGGTTCTCAGGCCATGCCCTGTAATTAGATTAACAAATAACAGATTAACGTGAGCATTGATCACATACATGGGAGCACCCAGTGATGAGTAACTCAGAGGGATGGTTAGAATCCTGCTGAGACAGCACCTGCACAAAAGAACAACCAAGTTTTTGAGAAGTGACAAGACCAAAGCAAAGGACTTAACGTTTCTTCAGGGTGGCAAGTTGTGTCAAGAAAAGTACATAAGGCAACTAAGGGTAGATAAAGATTAGTTTGAGCAAAATTTGTTTTGTGGTTTCCTCCAATGCTGTCTCTGGACAGATCTGGGTCTTGAGCTGTCTCTGGTGATTAACTTCTGTCCTTCTTGACATAGAGGGGAGGAGGGACACCGTTGTAAGTTTCTGTCCTGCTTCTAGGGGGCTAAGGGACAACAGTGAGCTCTTCTTGTTTCCAGTTAAAAAGAATTACATTTTTTTAAAAAGATTTTATTTATTTATTTATTTATTTGACAGACAGAGATCACAAGTAGGCAGAGAGAGAGGGGAAGGCAGGCCTCCGGCTAAGCAGAGAGCCCGATGCAGGGCTCCATCCCAGGACCCCGGGATCATGACCCGAGCTGAAGACAGAGGCTTTAACACACTGAGCCACCCAGGCACCCCGGGAAATTACATTTTAATCCCAAATCATATGCTGACCTACAGTGTGACCTTGGGCAGGTCAGTGAAGCTCTCAGAGACTTAGTTTCCTCATCTGTAAAACTAGGATGTAAATAATGTTGACGTTATTAACAAATGATAACTAAGTGGGTAATATCTTGAAAATCCTTCCTAGACCATAAATGTGCAAGTGATAGTACTACTGATATTTGTTTATTTATACTTTTGTAGAGAGGTGGCAGAAAGTTGAAGAGATGCCTATGGATAGATTTTCACGTGTTGTGTGTGTGCGCACGTGTACATGCCCCTCTGTTCAGGAGCTTGTAAATTACACACCGAAGAAATTAAATGAGATAATTTGTTGTGTATAATTTTTATTTGTAAACAATTAAAAGTCGCTTTAGTTTTAGAATCCATTCTTTCTGGCGGTAATTAGATTGTAGGGCCAGATGTCCATTCAAATTATAGTTAGGAATGTGGGTTTGTATACAAATAAGTATATAATGACAGTAAGAGTATTTTTAGCATTATGGGAACATCCTTTCTTGCTCTTCCAGCCCTTTTCCCCTGTTATTGCCCGGTCCCTCCAAACCCAAGCCTGGGATAACTGCCCTTCTTCTTCTGGGACCAATGCATGATACTGATTCCAAGGGGAAAATCTTGATCTGAACCTCCATAGAGTAAAAAATAATCCGAGCATGGCTTCCATTTGTAGTTACTTTTAGCTTGCACATTTGGATGAATCACTTCACCTACGTTTAACCCTATGAAAGTTTGTCAAAGAATATTTTTGTTATGTTTATAAAAGACGTAACTGAGCATTCTTAGAAAATCTATTCTGGACCATTGCCCAGCTACATTTCACATTGCGGCCCGAAAGAGGAATTCCTCTTCTTATGTGGCCTGGCATATTCAAGGCATCTAGAGGAGATACTGGCTTTTGGAAGTTCTACGGTCCTTCAATATTCACATGTAATCGACTGTGCTCCTTATTTATGCCCAATAAATGTAGAAAGCTAGAGGAATTCATGGGTCTTATAATCTGGCACTGGTGTACTGATAAGCCAGCTCACCCCCACTGCCTCCTGTACCCCTGGTTAGCCCTGATTTGTGCTAGATGCCAATTTCTCTGTTACAAACACTTCCACCATGGTCAATTTCAAGCTAACATCAGGTTAACAATGGACTGTCCATAGCAGGTAGGAGCTGGCTTCAGCACACCACTGAGATCGTAACATTTAGTAAGACATCACCTTCTGCAGGGGAAGGCCAGGTGAACAGGAATGGGGACAGTGGCTGGTTTTGGTCTGAGCTCTTTGGCATACGGTTTATGCATTGGAAAGATGGAAGAGTCACTCTTCACAATCGTTAGTTCAGGGAAAGTCAGTGTAGGACACTTTCTCCAACTTCCCCATTGTTGTTTCTTCCCCATCATGTCTTTTCAAACTTTAAGAACCTCTAAGAAAGAACTGTTTATTAGAAATGATAATATAGATATGGTTTAACTTTTAAAAAAAGACTACTTAACACATAGAAGTATATAAAAATACAACTCCTCAAAATGCATGTGATACGGCAAAAGCAGTGATTAGAGGGAACTGAATAACATTGAATGCACATGTTGGAAAAGAAGAAAGATAAAAAAAAAAATCAATACTATAAACTCCCAACTAAGGAAACCAAGAAAAAGAAAAAGAAATTAAATCCAATGTAAGCAGAAGAAAATAAATCATAGGAATTACGGCAACGATCAGTGAAATTGAAAGCAGAAACTCAATAGAGAATATAAACAAAACCATAAGATGGTTCTTGGAAAAGACCAGTAAGATCAATAAACTTCTAGCTGGTCTAACCAAGAAAAGGAGAAGATACAAATGACTGATGCCAGACATGAAAGAGGGGCTATCACTGCTGATCCCACGGACATTAAAAGAACAAAGAAGGAATATTATGAACAACTGCATCCCTCAAAATTTGATTTGAGGCACTAATTCTTTGAAAGACACAACTACCAAAACTCACACATGGAGGAAAAAGCCGAACAAGCTTACACCAATGAGAGAAATTGAACCAATGATTAATGACTTTCCCAAATAGAGAAGGTTGGGCCTAAATGGCTTTATTGGTAAATTTATTCATAAAGGAAAACAAACAAACAAAAGATACTAAGTCTCTACAATCTCTTCCAGAAAATAGAAATAGAGGGCATGCTTTCTCATTCATTGGAGAAGTAGTCCCCTAATATCAAAACCAGACAAAGACATCATGAACATGGATGAAAACTTCAACAACATATTAGTAAATCAAATCCAACATAAAAAAAAACAAATAAAAACAAAAAGAATTCTTCATCATGACCAAGTAGTATTTATCCCAAGTATGCAAGGCTGGTTGAACATTCAAAAAGTCGATTAATAAAATATTTTACATCAACAAGCTAAAGATGAAAAACCCTAAGATGATATCAATAGATGCAGGAAAAGCATTTAACAGAATCTAATTATCCATTCTTGATAAAATCTCTATGCAAACTAGGAATAGGGAAACTTCCTTAACTTGAGAAAGAACATCTGCAAAAAAAATCTTGAGCTAACATCATGCTCAAAGGTGAGATACTAAATAGTTTCCCCCTAAGATATAGCAGAAAGCTATATGGGAACATTCTGTACTTGCTGCTCACATTTTCTGTGAACTTGGAACTGTTCTAAAAAAGTAAAAGCTACTTCTTTAAAATATAGAGAGTACACTAACACATAGAGGTGTATTTTTTCTCCTAGAGTAGAGACTGGCAAACTTTCTCTGTGCAAGATCAGATGGTAAATATTTAAGGGTTTTATGGGGCAACTGGGTGGCTCAGTGGGTTAAAACCTCTGCCTTCAGCTCAGTCATGGTCTCAGGGTCCTGGGACCAGGCCCCACATCAGGCTCTCTGCTCAGCAGGGAGCCTGCTTCTTCCTCTCTCTCTGCCTGCCTCTCTGCCTACTTGTGATCTCTCTCTGTCAAATATATAAATAAAATTTAAAAAAATATTTAAGGGTTTTTTTGCCATTTAGTTCTCTGCCATCTTTTCTCCTCCTCTTCCTCTTTGTTCTCACACCTTAAAAAATATAAAAACCATTCTTAGTTTGCAACCTGGATTGGGCCCAAGGACCATAGTTTACTGATCTTTGCCTTACAACACTTTTCCTTCTTTCCTTATCTCTATGCTCATCTACATTTGAAGTGGAAACTTGAGATATTTAAATCCTCTCCATGTGATTTCCCCTAATATTTGCCATGCTTTTAAATAGGGTGATTTTGAAAGCTTAGTAAGAAAAGTGAAGGGTCAAGAGTGAAATCCTTGGCTGGAAGTAAAAGGAAGATTTCTCAGGTTTTCAGTTCCTCTTACCAAGAGTTGCGATATTCATCGAGACAGGAAACCTGCCACAGGTATGGGACTGTGCTGAGAATATTTTACTCAAAATGTTTTCATTAAAGTTATTTTATTTTATTTTTAAAGATTTTTATTTATTTGAGAGAAAGAAAGAGAGCACATGCACCTGAGCAGGGTGAGGAGGAGGAAAAGAAGGTTCGCCCCTAAGTGTGAAGCCCAACGTAGGGCTTAAACCCACAACCCTGAGATCATGACCTGAGCTGAAATCAAGAATCAGATGCTAGACAGATTGAGCCACCCAGCAACCACTTCATTAAAATTATTTTAATAGAAACTCTATGAAAGCATGATTAAAGAATAATTTAGTAAAAATTGTGAAAACGTAACTCCGTAATTCTAAAAAAGTTTGTTTTGCATATTAATTTCTAATTGCATACATTGGTTTATTTTCCGCGGTATGCATATTTCTTTGTGTTTTGTTCATTTTTTAAAAAGATTTTATTTTTAAGTAATTTCTATGCCCAACGCAGGGCTCAAACCCACAGCCCTGAGATCAAGATTTGCATTCTCCACGGACCCAGCCAGCCAGGTGCCCTATATTTTGTTTATTTTTATTAGTTTATGATACAAATCATTTCAAATTTTTAAATAGTCTTTAAACATTTTTTTCTTTAATAATACATATGATTCCATCATATTAATATACCATAATATATTAAATGGTTCCCCTAGCTTGGAAATTACTTATGCTGCCATGAACATTTTCATACCTATATCTTTTTGCTTGGCTGAATGAGTTTCTTATGATAAATTGCTAGAAGTAGAACATTCATATTAAATATGATTATACTTATGGCTCATGCTCTACATTTCCATTTCTCTTAAGGGATAATCTATGTATTTTTTTTGCTAAAAAATTGAGGATTAAATTTAGGGAAATGATTTGAATGTGAATTTAAGTATTAGCTTTGAGAATCACCTGTGAGAATTTAATGAGTACTTGTGTACCAAAGATAAATTAACACTTGATTTATGCCCTTATAATATTTACCGTTTAGTGAGAGAACAAAGCCAGGACAATGTTATGAAATTTAAAGTGGTACTAGAAAACTTAGTAATCAAGATAAATAATATTTTAATGTAATATCAAAAAAAATCAATTTGCCAAACTGCGGCCCATGGCCAGCTGCCTATTTTTGTTAATAAAATTTTATTGGAACAAGGGCCAAGATTAGGGTGGGGCAAGTGAGGCAAGGTTGTACAAGTGCAGATTGGATCTTACTCTTCTTTAAACTTCTGGTATTTTGTTCATCGTGGATTTTTTTTTTTTTGCATTAAATTTTATTTTCCTATCCATTGCTTTAAAACACTTTTTTATCCTGAACATTGAGGTTTTGGGTATTGTCCTGAATTGTGTTCCCAAGGCGATTGCCTCACTCCTGGTACCCTAGTCCTGTTCTTGTTGGAGTGATCCGTGACACAGATCATTGGAAGTATAGTGAAGGACAGTGGGTACTATGAAATGTGTGTGTGTGTGCCTGTGTGTGTGTTTTCCAGTGGTGATGTTTTGCGATTCACCAGCCACAAGGACCATGGTGCTAAGCAGTGTGGAACAGGAGACCCACTTGTGAGCATCTTGTGTCAGCTGGAATGGCTTTGGAAGGTTCCGGTTCACTCCCAGCCTCGCCGGCCGCAAACGTGCTTACATCTGTATGGGATCAATTATGTAGACTGAAAATCTAGGCCAGCCATAGTCACTTAGTAAGGCCCATGTGTCCTTTTTGGTTGACCAGTTTGTATAATCCTTATTGTTCCTTAATGCATTAAACATATTATTATGTTCTTTTAAAAGGAATGTAATAGTGAGAACAATTCATGTGGAGTGTGTTTTAAAAGCTAGGCCAGTAAAGTGCTCGTAAGCCTCATTCTGTCGAAGATTATTGCCTGCCAAAACATCATCAGAAAATCATTCCTCTTGCCTAAAAATTGGTTTAAAAAACAGTTTCCAAGTTTGCTAGAAAAATGAAAATTTTCTCTCAGACTCCAAATACAGCAGACTCTAGGTCAGGTCAGAAATACCTGTTTCTTCCTTAAACATATGTCCCTTTCTAAAACTCACTTAATTTATGGTAAAAATCAATTTCAGGAAATACTGAAAAATAAATCTTAAGTACAGCTATGGTTCCATATTTTTGGACATTCGTCAGATTATAAAACTAAATTCCTAGGGTGTTATAGAAAGACCTAGACTTTCTATAGAAAGTGTTATAGAAAGACCTAGACTTTCAGGGCTACCCAAACATTTAAGGTCAGTGTTCTGGAACTAAAAAGATACTTACTATTATCTAGAGGTCTTGAGGGGGTTCTTGTAATTCTCTAATTCAATAATTGTATGAAATTTGGGCAGTGGGTTAACTTTTCTGAAGAAAAAAAACTTGACAAAGAGGCAGAACATTCTGGTAGTCATTAAAATGGACCATTATATAAAGAAGAAACATCCTGTGTTTGAAGAGATGTAGAAGCAAGTCATTTCAGAACTGTTCTGAGGTTTTGTTGTATTTATATAACACTTACTGGTACTCCTCCCCCCAGAAAAAAAAAAAAAAAAACAACTTCCCCCATCAGATTCCTATATGCTTTCTCCTGGCTCAGACTAGCTTGACATGAACAGATAGGGTTGAATTCGAAAAGTCGGTGGAAGGAGAGTCAGCCCGCCCCTCCCCAGACAGGAAACCCAGAGCAGATAAAAGATGCTCTGGTCTCTGCAGCGGGCTTCCCCTGGGCAATGAAAACAAATAGGACACATAATTAATATTCTTCCTGCATGTTGTGGAAGGCCTTTAGGCAGAACATCAGTGAGCATTTTACTATCTAAATTCAGGCTACGTTCTGATGCATGGTGTTTGGGGAAAGTGGGGGAGCTTTGTCTCATCTGGGATCATCTGTAAACAAATGTCAGATTGCTACATTGGAGGAGAGCCAGTTGGGGGCTGCTCGTAGTCAGGGCCAACGGGCTCGACCTCAGAGATGCACGGGAAGGAAGAGGAGTGGCCACTAGTGGTGGAGAGTGGGGAGGGGTTGCGAAGGGGCTGGCTGCCGTTGGGGGCCGGAGCCTGTCCCTTGTCTACTCCGGTGACTTGCAAATCAGTTGAGTTAATGCATCGGGAGCACTTACGGTGTGCTTTGTGAGTACCCGAATACAGAGATAAAAGGCACACGATTGCTGATCGCTGCCTAGTCTAGGGGACACAGGTAAGAGGAAGGTTTTTCAGAGATTAATCACGGCAGAATGCGGAAGACCCATCACCAGACTCCAGCTGCAGAGTCGTTCCCTGGTTGCCAAAGGCACGATGACTCACAAGATTCAAGAAGTTCGTGGGTGAAGAGTGAAGTCCCCTGACTTCTTATCATGTGTGCTTTGTAAATGCAGCGAGGAAGACAGGGGGGTGTGATTTACCCCAAAGTCGCAGTTAGTCGCTATGGGCACCAGTTCCCTGGGGCCATGCATGTTCATTTGTGGAGGAAGAGACCAAGACATGGGCCTGGTGGCTGCCTTTCCGTTTTCACCCACCCTGTGCCCTCCCACCCCCCACCAGTTCTTTTTCTCATGTAATGCTAAAGTAGCCTGGACTAAATGTTCAGCCCGTTCACATTTTATGAGAAAGATAGATTAGCAGAAAGGGAAAAAACCATACAGTTTCCCCATTAATGGGACTGATAAGATCAAGTAGCCGGCTAGTGCGGTGCTTTGCAGTTAGAACTGGGAAGCTGGTTCCCATGGTTGACCGGCTATGACTGCAGGGTTAATCAAACCTGGTTGCTCTCCCTTTGCATCGTAAGGCAAAAGACAGCAAGGAAGGACAGCACCCAGAAATCTCATGAGTCCTGTCCCAGCACATGGGGAAAGAGGTTTTAGATCTCCCTTTGGTTCATCAGAGGTTGCTTGAGAATTCTGCTCTGTCTAGGCCTGTCGTAGGAGATGGTGCCCATTTGATTTCAAGTACACCGGGCATCAAGAATGTGTATGTTCGTGTCTCTTTATTGATAGTGTCCGTGATGGTCATCCTGGTAGGTGATGCTGGATGAGGTCCCTCATCTTCTGAAAGGAGTCCTTCCATTGACTTAAGTTCCTTCTAGCTGGAAAATTCTGTGAGCCTATGACTTTTTTTTTTAAGATTTTATTTATTTATTTGACAGACAGATCACAAGTAGGCAGAGAGGCAGGCAGAGAGAGAGGGAGGAAGCAGGCTCGCTGCTAAGCAGAACACAAGCAGGGGGAGTGGGAGAGGGAGAAGCAGGCTTCCCACTGAGCAGGGAGCCGGATTCGGGGCTCGATCCCAGGACCCTGAGATCATGACATGAGCCAAAGGCAGAGGCTTAACCCACTGAGCCACCCAGGTGCCCCGAGCCTATGACTTTTTATCAAGTTTCATAATATGCTCACCAACATCTATCATCAGGAAGTTCATCAAGAAGAGGGATAAACACAGAGGCAACAATGCAAGTCGGTCTCTAACTAAGTTGGAAATTATTTCAGAGGCTGAAGAATTCCAAAGGGCAGGTATCCATGGGATCTGGAGGTGACTACGGGATGCTTTGTGGAAGACAGGGTCATGGAGGACCCTTATCGAGGCAGAACTTGACAAATGAAGATGTCAAATGAAATGAAGATGCATTCCACAAATATATGGTACCTGAAAACATAGCGCTACATGCATAATATTTACAGATACTCATTTAGTTGTGTGGCTGTTGTCCCCTGCCTGTATTATCTAAACAAGGAGATGCAAATGGTGTATTAGTTGTAGGCTCTTCTTTCTGGCCCACTTTGGTTCATGGCACGAATGAAACAGCATGTGACGTGGTGTTTCCAAAGAACTACACAAAACCATGTCCTGAAATACAGTGAGTGCCTCAGGTGTGCATGGTTCAGGCCTGGTTGATTTGCTTTAGGAGCTGAAATCGTACAAAACTTCTTAAATCTGCTAAGGAAAACTCCCAAGACTTTGGTGTGAGATGTTTCCTGTTGAGAATGTCTTTTGTCTCCACCATCTGCCACAGTGCATAACTTTTCTGTAGGACCCCTAGGCTCTCAAACCCAAGCCTGAAGGGGTGGGCTAATTTGGGAAAGACTTTCATGTATCATTTGTCTTGACCCCGTAGCTCTTAGAAGAGATCCATGTATTTTCTTCTTCTTTTCTTTTTTTGTTTTAATTTACTTTTAAATAATATCTACACAAAACGTGGGGCTTGAACTCACAACCCTGAGATCGAGTCACATGCTCTTCTCACCGAGCCAGCCAGGTGCCCCTCCCCCGCGAGAGACCCACATATTTTCCAGACCCAACTTTGACCTCCAATAAATTGTAACAATTATTACAGCAATGATGACAGATCAAGAATTAAGGCCCTCGCTTTCTAAATGCAAAAGGAATCATATTGTTAATGGCAACACCAAACACATAGTCCTGTGTTTGAAGCCTTATCCTAACATTTGCATATCTCTTAACTGGTTGACTCTTCATGATGACCCTGTGAGGCATAGGCTATTATTTTTCTTTGTCCCATTTTGCAGACAAAAACATTGAGGCACGAAGAGATGGAGTAGCCTGCACCTGATCCAGATGGCAGAGCTGGAATTTGAATCCAAGCAGTCTAACTCTGGAGTCTGTGTTCTGAGTCTTTTTAAATAACACCTCTTAACTCTAGTCAAACCAATGGAGGGTTTAGGGTTTTTTTTGCCCATCTCTTATAATATTGCATGTAAAGCAATGGTATTGCATGTAAAACAGGGTATTAACCCTGTCAGTGGGGTGGGGGCCAGCAGCTGCTTTTCTCTCTTGGCCAGGTGCATCATTTCTTGTGCCATCCCTCCCGTGTCCTAGCCAACGCAAAGGGTGTCATGCAGGACCTCCAGTGGATGCTGGGTAGGTTCGTGGTCTGAGGATCTGGGGTCTGGCAGCAACCAAGTGAGACATTTCCCAACCCTGAAGCATCAGTGGTAAATTCATGCCCTCTGGGATCTGTTGTTCATTTCAGCGAACCCACCAATGACTTCACCCTCACTGTTGATATAATGGCACCTTGTCACCCAGTCTTCTGTCTGTGCATTTCCCCCCACTGTTCCCTTATTACTGAAACTTTAAAATAGAAGCAGGTTGATATACTGCTCTTTTGTTGAATATATCACAGGCATTTTCTCCTCATATTACAAGTTATTCATAAATATAATTAAATTTTCTGACAAATGAAAGAATTGCATACCCGTGACAAATATTTCAAACTGTACCGAAAGATATTTTGATGCAATACTGGCATATGTGTGAATGAATCATTTTCGTTGACATAAATAGATCATATGATATACGCTGTTCTATCCCTTGCTTCCCCCTCTCTCCCTCTGCCCCCTACACACAGAGAAATAGACTAACTTGGAACTAACATTGTCTTGTCACTTTCATCTAATTTCTTCTATTGTTGTATCTTAATACAAAAGTGATACATGCTAACTGTCACAAGGGAAATGGTACAAAGATGTATCAAATGCAAGCCAGGCATCTCCTTTGGCCCCCTCTCCCCTCCCATCCCCTTGCACGGCCAGCACTAACACCTGCTATCTACTTTCTGCGATTTTCCCTTGCTCATTCAAACAGATGCAAATGCATATTTACATAGAGATAGATTCTTTTTTGGTTTGTTTTTACTCAAATATAATTAAAGTAAATGCATTAGTCTGCAACTTGTTTTTTGGTTTCCTTCCCTCGACAATCTATCAAGGACATTCCTAACCACTCAAGAGATATGGCTCCACTATATTTTAAATTGTTTTCTAATCGACCCTCAACATAAGTATGTGTATTTGGTCTCACAATTCTTATTTGCAGGTCAGCTTTGTAGACACCTCTGCCCTCTTGCTAAGCAGCCTGCTGGAGTGCCTGGAGGTTCTTGGATCCCAGTGCTATCCATTCAGGTGGAAAGGGCATTACCTTACTGAATATACTTGAGAGACCCAGTCCAACTGGATCCCTGTTCCTTGAAGGAGAAATGAGAAGATCCCGTGGTCCACCAGCTTCTGCAGGCAGAAAGCCATCGAACGTTTGTCAGGTGAGTAATTAGATCCATCTCTCCTGTCCTGAGCTCTTAAACTCACAGGCTTTGAGGGAGAATGTTATGGTTTCAAGACAGCCGATTCATGAAACCCCTTTCTTCCTTTGAGTTCTGTATCTGTCAAGAGATCGAAACAGAAGTCAGTTGAAAATACCCTCCTACTCCTAACCCAGATGGAGCCAGCTTAGAACTAGGGCCCCAAGGAGCTTGAATCAGTTTCCCCACCCATGCCCAGACCCAGGTGTGCAGGTAGTGGGAGCTGGCTCGGGTCAAGGCTGCCTCCCCCGGGGTACACAGTTGCTGACCAAGCATCCTTGGGAGGTCAGTGCCCCAGGCAGACCTCTTCCGAGTCGGGAACTAGGGCTGGCCTCTCCTTCTTGCCAGTCTGACCACTCAGAGAAGCCAGGCTTCTTCTTTTTGGTGAGGAGGGGAAATGGGTAGATGTTTCCTCCCTCTAGTTTCTGGAAGGGAAGAAGCTCTGATTCTAAGGGCTGAGACACCAAGGCGGGGATGGGGAGGGATGTTCCCACAGATCGCAGGCTGGGGAGTGAGTCACGCCACGGGCGGTAGATTTCTACTTGAATCTGTTCAGCAAACGTACTGTCATTATTTTGTTCATCCCAGTGCAGGTACTATGTACTTACCTTGGGAAGATGTATGTTTTGCGAACACCTCTCGCGCCCTTGGGCGCAGCTGTACCTCATAGCAGGTCCCCCTCCATACACACCGAGGTTGCATTGGAAAGACCCACAAGTTCTGGATGACTGATGAACACCCACATCTCACAGAAGGATGGGGGACAGGGACATGCACACCCAGAGACAGCATCCGCCCACAGCTCTAAATCTGTCAAATGAGGAGGTCGATTGCAACCGTCTCCCTAAGGACCCTGTTGTGCCAACCTTCTGGGATTCTGAAACACCACCTCCCCCATATCTGCTGAAGACCACCTTGTCCATAAATAACCTGGTGTAGCTGTGCAATCTTGCTGAATTTCTAATGGCCAAGAGCACCAGAGAGTTCTTCCAGTCACGATGGAAGCCCAGGATTTTGATTCTCGGCCAAAGAGGCAAGACTGGGATCTGTCAAGACCTCGAGCAAGGACACATTCCATATGTGCACACACCACCTCCCCACCTCCCCTCTCTAGGAGGATAACCTGGTACCACCTTTTGAAAATAGTCATCAAAATACAAAATACACATACCCTTCCGTCCAGCAACTTTACTACAGGAAATTTACCTTTAGAAAGAAATCATGCAAGTGTGCAAGGATATTTGTACAAAGATACTTTTGTAGCATTCTTTGCAAGAGCACAAAACTCAAAATAACTCAAATATCTAGTAATAAAAGATGGATTAAATTAAATTAGAATGGGCTAACCATGCAGCCATTAAAAACAATAATAAGGAAAAATTCATATGGAAAGATGTCCAAGACAGAGTATTGATTGAAAATAGTAAGATGCCTACGCTATGTTGGCTATGATTACATTTCTTGGTGTGTGTGTGTGTGTGTGTGTGTGTGTGTGTGTGTGTAGGGGTGTTCTTCGATATGCTTAGAAAATAAAAAACACATACCCAGTCTCTCCACAGTGTCTATTTTAGGGAATCTGGATCATCTGTATGGGAGTGAGGACTGTTGAAAAACAGACGACATTTATATTTTACTTTTATACATTTCTATCGTCCAATTTTTTTTTTTAAGACACTAAGTACTTTTGATTTTTATGGCACCCACAAAGAAAGCCCCGTCAATCCTCAGAGCCTTCCCCGGGGAGAAGAGTTAGCTTCTGCCTTAACATCTTAGCTCTCTTGCCCCAGAATGGAGGGCAGGGCTCTACAGAGCCAGCGGAAAGGAATCACACTAAATGTCAATCATTAAGGAGACGCCATCTTGTCAAAAGGCTTCAGGGCCATCTTTGGTGTCACTAATAGATACGGGTCCACACCAGGGTGCATAGAATTTGGGTGAACTAGAGGCCAGAGTGGACGCCTAATAATCTGAGCCCACACTTACACAAAAATGCTAATTTGAATAAGAAGAAATTAAAAAAAAATAAAAGCATGCACACCATACATCCCACAATCTAAAAATTCTTCTTGGTTTGTTTCTGAGCATCACTATCCTGCAGCAAACTGGATTTTCCATGGTGCCCAGCAAGGGTTCACGTGCCTGCTTGGTTTTTATGGTTTACTTCTTTTATGGCTGTATCTGGGCCCAATCGTGCACAGTGGTTCACAGAGAAATTAAGGGACCCCCTCTACGGGCAAATTGTTAAGAGCTGTCCACAAATTCTCTCTTTGTGTTGTTAAACTTAATGTCGTCTGACCTCATGACCCTCGAGAAAAGTAAGATCGCATTCCCGTGCAGGCGCAAATGCTCCTTGATCTTTACACCTTCTCGACTGCGGAACTCCAGGCCCCTTTCCATGTCCGTTCCCTCCCTCCTGTAGAATGCCCGAGAGTTTGCTGGAGATCTTTAATCTAAATGGTCCCCTTGGCAGCTGTTAGTTTCACCTCCCAGTGTCAGTCTCCTGGTGGATCTCCCCTTGGGATTCTCTTGGGCTGTTGTGGCCCGACCACTGCTCACTGCTGTGTGTGGGCTGTTTTCCTGCAGGCCCTCATGGCCCCCTCATCCAGCAGCACTCACTGCTCTTCCCGGGTCTGCTTCCCCACCTGATAGCAGGGGCGGGGCGGGGGTTGAGGGGTTGGCAAGCTTACCGTCAGTGTTGCCTTACCCCGGACTTCTGTCAATACCCCTTCCTGCTGCTAAATTCCAGATGGCTGATATTTACGTTTCTCCTGCAATGTTCACAGGGACGTGGCTTCCCTGCCTCTGCCTCCCACCGAAGCTGTGGGAGAGGTGGAATTGAGAGAGGATCCCAGGACACAGTCTCTGGGTTGTTCCTGGGACCCCTTCCCCTGTTCTTAGGCCTGGGGCCACGTCCATGCCGGTTGCCAGGTTCCCTGAGTCTAGAGGCTTCCTGGAGCTCTCCTCATGCAGTTTGACTTCTGTTAATTTCTTTTTTTTTTTTAATTTTTTTTAAAAGAATTTTATTTATGTATTTATTTGACAGAGAGAAATCACAAGTAGGCAGAGAGGCAGGCAGAGAGAGAGGAAGGGAACAGGCTCCCTGCCAAGCAGAGAGCCCGATGCGGGACTCGATCCCAGGACCCTGAGATCATGACCCGAGCCGAAGGCAGAGGCTTAACCCACTGAGCCACCCAGGCGCCCCGGCTTCTGTTAATTTCTTGCCAACTTGTTGACTATGTCTGTCGTTATCTGACCCCTCCACGTGGAGATCCCGTCTTTTCCCCTAGGGTTCTTCTATTTGGATGAAACTAGCTAGAAGGGTCTAGGAGAAGCAACAGGATGTCACCCATTCTCTATAGGAATGACTCTCTGCAACACTGAGGTCCACCGCTGCACCAGCGAGGCCCCGGGAAGACCTGCAGGAGCAACACGAGAGACCGTTAGGTTAGACAACGGGGCGGCGGGGCGGGTGTGTATGTGTGTGTGTGTGTGAGAGAGAGAGCCATAATGAAGGAGAGGAAATGGAGCTGAAGACTAAGAGGAGACAGGAGGTCTACTGCCTAGGGAATGATGAAAGAATTTCAAGGCAAATAGATCAAAAGTTGATTCTGCTTCGGTCTTCGGCCGGAGGCCGCATGAGTACCTCTGATGGGTTCCACTGAGAGGTTCTGCAGAGTAAATCTTTGACATTTGGGGAAAATACCAGAGCTCTGGGAATCTTCACATACCCAGATGCCATCCTAACGTATATTTTCACGTTAGATGTTGGGCTCAGAAGAAAAAGACTCTGGGCCCGTGAAGGTTGAAAGTTGGCTGCTTAGCTAGGCCCATGCTTTAGCCAAGGGACTGACTTCTCCACGGTCCACTCAGCACATGTGGATTCAAACGGGGCCTCTTCAGAGTTACAGAGGAGTCTGTCCTGGACTGGGGGATCATGGGTGCAAAGCTGACGCTGAGAACAGGAGGCAACAGAGTGCCAAGGGTCGAGGGCCCTGTGCGAGAAGTGTGGGGCCATGGCTAAGAGCTTCCCCAGCTTCTTTCCCCTCAAACCTCATGGACTTGAGTGACTTTCCCACAAAATCTAGCCCTGCAGTCCACACCCGACATGACTGCCTGTCATCGGGGAAACCCTCTGAGGAGCCCATTTCCTTAAAACGTCTCTCAGCCCTTGCCTGGGCCTCCGCCAGGCCTTGATGACCAGGGACTGGCTCTGTACTCTTCTTGGTATGCTGGGCCTCTTCCTTGTTTCTTCTTTCCTTTTCTTTTTCCTTCCTTCCTTCCTTCCTTCCTTCCTTCCTTCCTTCCTTCCTTCCTTCCTTCCTTTCCTTCTCTCTCTCTCTCTCGATATCTCTCTCCCTCCCTCCCTCCCTCCCTCCCTCCCTCCCTCCCTCCCTCCCTTCCTTCCTTTTTTAAACAGAGGACAGGGGAAGGGAGATTAAGGAACAAAGTCTCTAAGGAGATTCAAGTTATTTGGTGGTAGTAATCAGT
Source organism: Taxidea taxus jeffersonii (assembly GCA_003697995.1). Taxonomy (NCBI): domain Eukaryota; kingdom Metazoa; phylum Chordata; class Mammalia; order Carnivora; family Mustelidae; genus Taxidea; species Taxidea taxus. Next base: position 83,585 of record ML111375.1, on the reverse strand, counting down.
GGAAAACTCCAGCTATAAGCCTTGCTACTTAAAATAATGCTTCTAGATTTGAAAACATAATTTTAAAGATGTTTCCATTTTACAGCCCCGAGCCTTCATACACAGAAGATAGAAATGAAAAATGAGGCCAATGGAGAGTCATTGAGGTGGGTGAGGGAAGGGTCGGAGGGTGTCTAGGAGGTGTTGGGCACAGGGCAGAGTCCTGGTTCACCTGGTGTCAGGAGCTCTGGGTTTCCTGTTAGCTCTACCCCTGACCAGCTATGTCATCTCAGGGACATCACTTTATTTCTTTCCATGTCTCAATATTCTCAGTATAAAGATGTTCTAGAAGATTCCTTTTAGTTCAGGAAATATGAATTTACAGTTTTGATTGCCCCTCTACTCAGGAGTTCTTTAGAGAATGGTGGTCTAAGGCAAACTCACTGATCTACAGAGATGAATAAATAGCATGAATTTAATAATGGATAATTGATTCAAATTTAATCAGTGATTTGTCTTCCATTACAACAATATGCACACTGAAGTTTTGGTTTTAGCATTAATAAGAACATAAAAAATCTTTTAATTCACTTTTCAAAGTGATTTCACATACATAATTTTTAGAGATACTCTAGTGATAAAGAGGGCATTGAAAGAGGCTGAATTAAGCCATAAATTTGCACCATATTCTTCCTTGTCTTGGGAACAGAGAGAGCCAAGAAATGTTCTTTCTGGGCTCATAAATTCTTCCCTGGTAGCAGGTGGTCACCATGGAGTGTGCCTGGTCATCTTGGTCCTGTGTCCTGCCCTGAGAGAGGAGAGACGCCCCAGGGACCCCCCTCTTCCAGGCCTGCCCCAGTGCTTCTTGTTTCCAGACAAAGTATTGATCTGTAGCAGTACCTAGAAGCTTCTACAAGGCCTGTAGCCCTAGCCACTTCCTGAGAGGAGTTATTTTTTATAGAAAATGTTTCTAGACTGGATGGAATTCTTCGCAACGATTTCATCACACACTGAGTTCTCTCTTCCGTCAATGGCTTTTTGGCCAGTGGTCTCTGTGTAATTGTTTATGAGAATTTGCTAATAGGCCCACGCGGCGTGTGGGGTTGTTGGCCCAGGATGTGGCGTCTGCAGCTGACTTCAGGCCCCGTGTCTAGCATGCAGGGCAGACCAAGCCATTTCCTCTGGTGCTCTAAGGCTTAGGAACCGCGTCACACACTGCTGAGACAGTCGCTTTCTTTCCTGCGACGGCAGACTTTTTTTATTCTACTGAGTCTGGGGACATGGAGAAACTCGAGAATGCTCAAGAACTATTTGCTTTTAGTTTTCTTCTAAAAGGGTTTCATGGACTAAATTCATTAACTTATAGAAGCTTCGTGAGACAAAACTTGGTAAAATAAGCACTAACCACCATCATCACTACTAGTATTACTTTCATAGACCAGCCAATACTAGTGAGGCCACATCCCGGGACTCCGAGATCATGACTTAAACTGAAGGCAGATGCTTAACCGACTGAGCCACTCAGGTGCCCTCCATCCTGGAAATTTTTGAGCTAATCAAGTGGCATGATAATCCTGAGAAATTTTGGAGAGGTTCTTTCTCTTTCTTTATTTCTTATTCCATTAACCCTTAAGGTCCCATCTACAGGACCCCAAGGAGCCCTATTCTGGCCCGGGTCCCGGCAGAGGCGGCTGGACCAGAGCTGTGTCTTGGGATCGTGCGTAGCTGAGAATCCTTGTTGCTGCTGGGAGAGATACACTGGCCATGTTTACTGGGAAGCTGGATTCCTCAGCCGATTGATGGGAAATCAGAAAAAGGTTTTCTAACTTTTCATGAATTTTTCCCTTTTAGGTAACATTATTTGTAGAAGGCACATGTATGTGGTTTATTAGGGATTACTGTAACAAAGTACCACAAGTAGCTTAAATAACAGAAATGCATTGTTTCAAGGTGTGGAAGCTGGACGTCCAAGGTCAAGGTGTTGGCAGAACTAGTTCTCTCTGAGGCCTGGGAGAGGAAAGGTTCCTATACCTCTTGCCTCCCTCCTTTCTGACGATTTCCTGGCAATTTTCAGTGTTCCTGGCTCATAGAAGCATCACCCTGATCTCTGTCTTCATCTTCACACGGTGTCCTTCCTGCGTGTGTGTTTGTCTGTCCGTCTTCACATTTCCCCCTTGTTATGAGGACGCTGGTCATATTAGATTAAGGGCCACTCCAATGACTTCATTTTAACTTGGTTCCCTTTGTAATGACTCTGGCTTCAGATCAAGCCCCATTCCGAGGTCCTGGGGATGAGGACTCCAACATCTGAATTTGGGAGATGGGCACAGTTCAACCCACGAATCAACAGCACTGAATAATTTAGGCGAGTAGGGATTGCATCTGTTCCCCGTGCCCCTGAGTGCCCCCGGGGTCCAGCGTAAAGCATGGCACATATCGGACCATCAGAAATTTGTTGAACTAATGAACACACTTCATTATCCTCACCTAATTATACTAGGGGTTTTCAGATCGGCTTTTCAGAAGGTGTTAATTTTCCCTCAAAGATGTTGATTATCCCTGGTGATGTGGGGCTTGGAAGGGCCAGAGTCATAATGCCCGATCCTCAGTGGGACCAATTTAATGTCAGAGTCTTCTCACACGACACGGCTGTCAACTGCTCTGTCACTGAGTGTAAAACCAACTGACATTGACTTTTGTCTGTCCTGTCCGGAGCCTGGGGAGGGGGCACCGAGCCATGAATCGATCTGGAAGCAGGGGCAGTAGTAGGAAGAAGACAAAAACGCCTGCATGACAGAGTTGGCAGCCCTCCGTTCCTGTCTTGGAAATCCTGTTCTGCCTTTGACTTTTCCGATGATACCAGGATAGGTTGGCCATGGGAACGCTGCCCGGGCAGACGGAGAAGTTCTCACAATGTCATCAGGACTGGGGGAGAGCCAGTTCTGAGATCGCTGCGTCCCATCTGCAGGAAGAGTAACTCCTTGCAAATTAAAGCTGGACTCCGAGGTCCAAGTATCAAACCCTGTGTCGGTCCTTTGTATTTCCCACTAGGATTGTTCATGCACATAAACACCAGATGGAGGAGATTAATGAGACACATTATATTCAAGTAGAATAAATTGATCTGAAATGTGGGTGCCCTGCTCTCGTTTGGCTGAGTGTGATGTCAGCTCCAACAGAAGACTGTAGTGTGCTTCGAGGCCACCTGGGCACTGGGGGCACAATCTTCCAGCGCCAGTGCGAGAGGACCAAGTCACAAAACAGACCCATTTACGATGTCTGCACCCTTTCTACCAAATGTTGGAGCATCCAAAGCCTGTCCCTTGAGTTGTTTCCAAAAACGGATGATGTGATGAAAGCAAGAGAGCACACGACCCAGGATCTAGTCACTTGTTTATTTTCGTGTGTTTGCTCTGCTGCATTTCGAAGTGGGCGAGTTGGCTTGTGAGTGTGTGCCTACATGGCCATCTGGGCAAAAACGAGAACAGATTTGGGTCCCCTTGGTTCTTTCTGTTTGACGGGAAATTAGCTTCCTCCTTGGACTCTAATTTGCAATGTTTAATGGAATAGAAATGATTGGAAGCTTGTTGTTGACTGTGCATGGTGGAGGGAAAGCTGTACTTAGTGTGACCAATGAGCTCTTTGACCATTTATTGGCGAGCTCCGTGAAAGTAAATAGATCGTTGTGTCTAATCACTCCGACACGGCATTCCAGGGCTCAGACCGAGACCAAGACTGATGATGCCAAAGACCACAAGGTACTCCAAGTTCGCCAGTGGGCTGCCGTTGCCTTTCAGGGGATCTGGTTGAGGACCCACAGGACAGCCACGGGGTCTGTGCCTTTCTGGCAGGGCATGGAAGGCTTGGCTCTGAGCATCCTTATTCAGTGATTCTTTTCATGATGAATCTTGATTGCCAGAGCTGCCCTGCAATGAGGGTGAAGCTGGGAACCGGAGAGCATTTGTCTCTCATTGGAACTTGGACCCTTTGTGGAATACAAAGTGGTCCCTGGCCGGCTGCCCCTTTCCAGGATGACATTCCATGAGCTGCTGGCATGTCCCACTGCTTGTAAAATGTCAGAAAGTCTTTGATTCCAGGCTAAACATCCAGGTGCATCTCTCTGATTTTTTGTCTGTGTGTGTGCGTGTTTTCCCCTAACCTAATTTGTGTCTGTTGACAGATCCTGGCCCCCACTTACTCGTCAACGACCTCTTCGTCTGTGGTCCAGGCATGCATGTGGGACTTCCTAAGGAATCTGCCTAATACAGCTCAGAGCGGGAGTCTCTTTCTTCCACATTGGTGCCACATTTCTAGCCTTTAAGGTCATCGTGGGCTTAAATATTTTCTTGGGAAATATTTTTAACATAAAAAAATACAAGAGGGGCCCCTGGGTGGCTCAGTGGCTTAAAGCTTCTGCCTTCGGCTCAGGTCATGATCTCAGGAGCCCCACATTGGGCTCTCTGCTCAGCGGGGAGTCTGCTTCCCCCCCCTCTCTCTGCCTGCCTCTCTGCCTACTTGTGATCTCTCTCTCTCTGTCAAATAAATAAATAAAATCTTAAAAAAAAATACAAGAATAACAAACACTTATGTGCCTACCTCCAAACTCCATTGAAAGCTTTTTTATTTTTTCTTGCCATAAAATCTTAGAGCTACACTGGCTCTTCTGGGACCCCCATTTCATATCCATCACCCCCTTCTCCCTTTGCTTCCTCTGTCACCCTCTCCCTCCCCAGAGGTAACAGTTATTCTAAGTTTGGTAGGTTTCAATTGTATGCATGTTTTTCTTACACTTTTAGTACTCACATATGTATTTTAAAAAGTAGTTGTGTTTTGCACATTGTAAAACTTCACACACATGCTGTCATTTGGTAGAATCCTTTTATAACTTGCTTTTTTTTAATCTAACATTTTGTTTCTGGGAGATGGCTCTATGTTGTGTCATTTTTGATTATATCACTGTATAGAATTGCATTTTGTGAACACAATGTAATTTATTTATTCTGTCTCCATTTGATTGATATTTACACTGTTTCCTTTCTTTCTCTTTGCCTTGTGCAAAATGCTGCCATACACATTCCAGCACCTGTTTCCTGGCATGAGGTCGGAGTCCTCCACATTCTAACCAGACCTTGATGTTACCATACTAACATTTCTTTTTTTTTTAAGATTTTATTTATTTATTTGAGAGAGAGAGTGCACACAGGTGGGGGGAGGAACAGAGGGACTAGCAGACTCCTCGCTGAGTGAGAACCCTGGCTTGAGCCCAGGACCCTGAGATCATAACCTGAGCCAAAGGCAGACACTTAACCGACTGTGCCACCCAGATGCCCGCCATCTTAACATTTCTTAGGGCTTATTTTTTGAGAGCAGTTTTAGGTTTACGACAAAACTGAGAGCAAGGCACAGATATTTCCCACATACTTCCTGCGCTTCCCCGCCCAGCATTCCCCACGGTCAACATCAGTATGGAATCTATCTATCTGTATCTATCGTCTATCTATCTATCTATCTATCTATATTTTTTTTTGACCAAAGATGACTCTAAATTGACACGTCATAATCACCCAAATACTTTAGGGTTCACTCAGTGTTGCACACACGTGGGGTTTGAACAAATCCTTAAGGAAAAATACCCACAATTATGATATCATACAGCCTATCTGCCCTGTCCTATATATCCCCTGTCCTCAGCCTGGGTGTCTCCCACCCGGTCCTCCCGGCAACCACTGGTCTCCATAGTTTTGCCTTGTCCAGAATGTCATATAGTTGGAATCATACAGTATGGAATGTTCCAGATTGGCTTGTTTCACTTAATATAAGACTTTAGGCTTCCTCCCTGTCTTTTCATGGGTCAAGAGCTCATTTCTTTCATAGTCACATTTTTCACCAATACGAGGATATCTCACTGTTGTTTTAATTTGCATCCCCCTAATTATCAGGGCTGGTGAATGTGTTTTCCATATGTTTATTTTCTGTTTTCTTCTTCTGTGGTTGCCCTCTTTCTGTACTTCGCCTCTTTTTCCATGGCTGTGTGTCTTTTTCTTATTCATTTGTAGGAATCCTTTATCAATTTTGAACCTAATCCTCTGTTAGTTTTCAATGTTACAAATAATCTTTCTCCAGACTGCGCCTCCTCTCTAACTTTGTTTACATGTCTTCTGGTGAACAAAAGGATTTAAATTTAATGTCATCAAACGTATTGTAAAGGTTTGCCCTCTAAAATCTTTTCCTTCTTGTCCTTTTAAGGAAATCTTCCTACTACCCACCAGAGGTCATAAATCTATTATTGTCTATGTTCTTCATCATATTTTATAGGCTTTCCAAGCTTAATTTAGGGTTCTAATAGACCTGGAATTGATTTATGTGTGTGTGCTGTAGGACTTTGATCTTACTGTATTTTTGCAGTTGCAAAATTTTTTACGCACAGAACCTTTTTTACGCACACCACTTTCCCCTACAGATCCAGTTCCCTTCAATGTGCAAGGATTGGGGACAGTGTTCGCAAAGACTGGGTGAAGTCTGGAGCTGAGCAAGAGGGGTCACCCACAAGAATTACCGTCTGAGACAGATGTAGGCCCTGACAAAGGAATGGCAAAATGGAAGGGAGGTGGGGGGAGTAAATACCTCAACCTCTTGCTTCCCCTGTCTTCCATTCTTTTTCTGTGACATCCCATTTGTTGGACGCCAGGAGGTTGGAGAATGTCATTCAGAGCCAAATGCTGCAGTGCCTGGGGGTCACCTCCCCGGGGAAGCAGAGCAGGGCAGTGAAGGGCAGTGGAGGCATGAGCATGCGGTGCACGTGGGCACAAGTTGACATGGTCTGCTGCGGTCCGCACTACCTCACCCCATCAGGTCTTCTCCCAGGGAAGCTTCTCTCGATTTCCTTAGAGTTTTACAACCTGTACCTATCCCAGTTCAGTAGGGTGTGAAGGGGAGGTTTTCCAAGACTGGGTAGCCAGTCCAAAGCAAGCTGAGCAAAGAAAGAGCACCATTTCCCCTTTCAGAGAAGATAGAGTGAAGAATAGAGTTTTCCAGACATGTGATGGCTTCCGATTTCTTGAGAATTTAAGAACCTGGGGACCTGCTCATATGTCTGAGTAGAGATTTAGAAGCTGGTTGTGAAGAATGAGAGAATGGCAAAGCTGGTCAACAGTGTCTTCAGGTAGTGTGATCGAGGGGGGCTGTTGGGAGAAACCGCCAAAGTCAGTCTTTTTACCTTTCCTATTGGACTATCAGGAGAAAAGTTGTATAATTTCTCTCAAAACCAAGCAGTGGGAGAAGGCTGGGAGCCCAGTGTTCAGTTGCATCAGCCACTTAATCTCCCTCTTTGGGGCTGGAGACTGGTCAGTCCACCTGGGCTGTTAGAACAAAAATACCATAAACCAGGAGGCTTGTAAACAACATACATTTTCTCACAGTGCCCAGAGGCTGGGAAGTTCAACATGCAGGGGCCAGAAGATTCTGTGCCTGCTGAGTGCTTGGTTCCTCATCTTCTTGCTGTGGTGTCACCTGGTGACAGGGGCAAGGGAGCTCTCTTGGCATGACTTCATCACCTCCCAGAAGCCCCACTTCCCAACACCATCACCTTGGGGGGTGGATTTCAACACATGAATTCGGGGAGGGACACAGATGTTTGGACCATCCCAGACACCCATGCCATTCTCTATGGTCTCCAGCCTGGAAAACTTGGTGGTCAAGTCATGACCAAGGTCATGGTCATCTGCAGTGTAGAGGACAGGAGGGGCCCTAAGGATTAATTCTTGTCTAAACAGCTTTCACCAATGCCCCTTGATGGAGTCCCCCTCTTTCTGCCTAATTCCAAGGAACTGGTCTGCCAGTATCTGAGCCTGGGAGGGTGCAGACCTGTTACCAGGCTTGCTCACAGCTCTCCCTACTCCGGCTGAGGACTGGGCTATGGCCTGGGTTCAAATATCCTTACCCAGGATCCTTTCTTCCATATTGTATAAAAGTATTCATTTTGAGATGTAAATGTTCTATTCATTTCAGTTTAGCCTTTCTTGCTTTTTAATAGATGCATTCAAAACTCTCAATTTCCCTCTAAACATTCTTCTTGCAGGTTTTGATATCTAGTACTTTCCATTGTTGCCGCATTCCAAATATTTTGTCATTTCCACAGTGATTTCTCCTTTGGTTCACGACTTACTTGAAAGAGTGGATTTTTACATTTCCAAACATATTATAAAACACTCTTTTCATTGCTAATTTCTAATCAACATGTGGTTGGAGAAGATGTCCTCTGTGACATGGATTCTTTGAAACATGTTGAGATTTCTTCTCTCCCTGTGTTCATGGTCAAATTTGATGTGTGTTGCCTGTGTGCTTCCATTGTTGGTGAAAGATCCTATGTCGATAAGATCACACTTGTTGATTTGACTGTTCCAATCATTTACGTCCTTACTAATTTTGTATTGGCACAATCAATTTCTTCCCAGTGATTAGTTTTTGCTTTATATATTTAAGACTACACAGTTAGATATATATGAATACATATTCATGATTAGTAGGTTTTTTCCATTAAATTATATATAATGTCATTCTCCGTCTTCATGAATGCTTTTGCCTTTTTATTTTGTCTGATTATGATTTGTTCTCCAGCATTCTTTGTTTACTTACTTTTCCATAATATGTATTTTCCATCCATTTATTTTCAACATTTTTCTCTTTCTCTCTGTGTGAATGTGTATATTTTAAGTATGTCTCTTGTAAGTAGTATAGAAATGCATTTATTTTTATTTTAAATTTTGTGTATTCTTGAAATATGTAACCCTGCATATATTACCAAATTCTAAATATACTAAAGAGGAAACGGTAAAAACTCACTGTCTCGTCTCCTTTTCCCATCATCCCAGATGTTCTCTTTAGAGGCAACCCAAATCATTAGTTTCTTGCTAGATATGATCACTGTGAGTGTAAGTCAATATAGTCTCTATATTTATTCCTTTTACAGTGGCATGATATGCACTATTCTGGAACCTTCTTTTTCAGATCTCAGGGATCTACCTTTAGCTGTGCATACAGAACTTCCTCATTCTTTTGGGTGACTGCAGTTAGTTCATTTAAGGAATATATCCTGGTCTATTGAACCTATCTCTCATCAGTGGATTTTTAGGTAGTTTCCAATCGTCTATAAACAACGTTGGGATGAATAATATTGTACAAACGTTATTTTTAAGTACCTGCAAGTATACCTATGGTAGAAACTTCTAGAAGTAGAACCGCTGGAACAAAAGTTGTCTGCTTCTGTAATCCTGATAGATCCGTAGATGTTGCCCAGTTACTCTCCACAGAAATTTTGCTGGTTTATGCTCCCGCCAGCAAAGAATGTTCTACCTCGTTCTGACTCCCACCTGCTGGTTTTCCCATTTCTTTGCCATACCAGCCAAGATCCCATCAAGAAAAGAGTCCTCTCTTGGGATTTTAAACAGAGGGAGGCTCAAACAGGGTACTGATGCCCCGGGCGGTGGGAGGGGTAGAGAAGTGGGGGGGGTGAGGAGAGCTCTGGCAGGAAGCTGCTGTCCCCCAGAAGGAGCCACGGTGGCCGTGTGGCTGGATCCCAGGAGCTGGGTGTGGAGGAGGCCAGCTGGAAGGGCAGCAGGCCTGTCTGGCAGGAGTTGAGAGGATGGAGGGAGGGGCTGTCCGTGTCCGCCATTGCCACCCATTTCTGAAAATGAATGACCTGGATTCAGCCAGAGTTTGGGAAATGCATTTTCCTCCGAATACAAACCTGAGCAGAGAAAGATGGGAAGTGGCTCTGAGAGCAAAACAGGTCAGTGACTGGCACAGCCCCATCTTGGAGGGGCTCAGCCACATTCTCGCCGTCACCCATATTTCCTGGCCATGCTGCCTGATAGAGCACCACTATCCTTTGTACCAAGGATACAGTTGGGGACACACAAAGGCCCCCCAACTCACCACATGGGTCTTGACAGTCTAGTCTCTCCTGGATTTTTCTTCTGATTGTAAACCTAAGTACAACCCACATCGCTCATACAAAATCATCAGGGAATGGGAAAGAAAAAGAAAAAAAGGAATCTGAAAGCAGATACAACCGTTCAGTCTTCGTGTCTGTAAGTGGCCATGAGGCTCAGTGGATACTTATCCCTTTCTCCTCCTATGACACATTCCCTAGTCCCTCTGTCCTCTGCCAGCACTTGGCTGTTTGGGAATCCTTTTACCCAGTAGATTGAGGCGAATCTTTGTTCTTTCTCAAAGGGGCTGATTTCTTAACAGTCCTCCCTTGCCTGGGTGCTGTGCCTTCCATTTGCCACTGGCCATGCCATACTAAGAGGCATGGAGAAAATCCTTTCTGTTCCAGACTGAGACTTTTCTGCCCACTGTGCCTCAGAGATCCAGTTTTCTCTGTATAATAGAGATCATTCCCCTCAGCCAATGATGACCTCTTTCCCTGTGCATTGGTTCAATGGCAAAGTAGCCCAATGGCAGTCTCAACCTCCAGTCCTGGGCAACTCTTGTGTTCCTGGTGGACACGTTCCTCTCTTGGGAATCAATACTCCTTCATTGGGCAGAGTCCAACACTTGCAGGACTGGAAGCTTTCTGTAATGGGCCGTTAGGTATAATGAGAAGTCACTCTTTTAGCTCTGCTCCTGCACTGTGTAACCTGACCACGGGAGAGACCACACATACATTGGTTTCTGGTCCAGAACACATACTGCCTTCCCTTAGGACAACATCGCAATGTGCAGGAGCAGTACTAAGCTTCCAGCAGGCCATCCTGCTGGATGCTTGTTGGTGATATGGTAAGACTAGTCGGGAAGGAAAGACTTGGCAATGGATTTGAGAGCAAAATAGGCAAGTGACCAGCAAGCTCACCAAGGTGGCCCATCCTCTGATGTGCTGATCTTTGTCAATCTTGTAGATGAAAAATCTTTTTTTCTTTTTTTTAAATATTTTATTTATTTATTTCACAGAGATCACAAGCAGGCAGAGAGAGAGAGAGGAAGGGAAGCAGGCTCCCAGCGGAGCAGAAAGCCCGATGCGGGGCTCCATCCCAGGACTCTGGGATCATGACCTGAGCCGATGGCAGTGGCTTTAACCCACGGAGCCACCCAGGTGCCCCCGTGTAGATGAAAAATCTTACTGTGTTTTTATTTTGCATCTCTTTCGAAGGCCTTTTCACGTATTTAAAAGCCACTTGGAGTTCCCTTTTTGTGAACTCTTGATAGTTTTTTAAATTAAATTTTTAATTTTTTAAAGATTTTATTTATTTATCTGACAGAGATAGAAAACACAAGTAGGCAGAGAGGCAGGCAGAGAGAAAGGAGGAAGCAGGCTCCCCGCTGAACAGAGAGCCAGATGCAGGGCTCGATCCTAGCACCCTGGGATCATGACCTGAGCCGGAGGCAGAGGCTTTAACCCACTGAGCCATCCAGGTACCCCAATTTTTAATTTTTTAATTTTTTTTTTTTTTATTACAGAAAGAGATCATAAGTAGGCAGAGAGGTAGGCAGAGAGAGGAGGAAGCAGGCCCCATGCAGCGCAAAGAGCCCGATGCGGGGCTCGATCCCAGGACCTTGGGATCATGACCTGAGCCGAAGGCAGAGGCTTTAACCCACTGAGCCCCCCAGGCGCCCCCCAATTTTTAATTTTTTTAAGTAAACTCTAACCCCAGCTTGGGGCTCTCAAACTCAAGACCCCAAGATCAAGAGTCACTTGTGCCACTGACTGAGCTAGCCAGACACCCCATGAACTCTTGATATTTTGCTTATTTTTCTTTGGAATATTAGTGATTCTCTGTTTCAGTGAAGTTAGCCTCCATCTATTGTAGATTTTCCCTCCAGATTTGAAGTGCTACTTTGTCATATACATATATATTTATGCTATATGTTAGTGCTACTTTGTACATATACAAATATATTTATATATTTATATATATTTATATTCAAATATATGTATATTTGAACTTTTAGGCCTCTTATCTTTATCTGTCTTTTTATTAATTTATCAATATTACATTATTTCCTTTATATTTTAATGTTTAGCAGGCTAATATTCCTCCATTGTTCTCCATTTTTAAATCTTTCTGGATAACCTGCTTTTAAAGTTTTTGCTGCACTAACTTCATGATTAGCTTGTCTAGACCCCAACCTAAGTCTTGTTACTTTTGTGTTGGGATCCCATTCCCAAACACCACTGTCTACCAGGCCTGTACAATATGGCCCCTGGCTTCTCCTCACCTCATCTCTTGCCACTGTCCCTGTGTCTCCTGTCTCCCCCACGCTAGCTCCCTTGCCTTGCTCAAACATGCCAACGCCCCATGTGGTGTATTTCTTCACTCTACTCGGCAAGTCCGAGAGCCCCCCCTACCCCGGCCCCAGCCCCAGGACCACACTCCCATCTGCGGCTATTGGGTGAGGGGGCTCTGCCTGCTGCCCCAAAGCCACCCCACAGCTCCAGGCATGGAGCCCTGATTCTGGCGACACCTCTGGCTCAAGCAGGAGCACATTTAGTCCCTGTGACGATGCTGCTGATCTCTTAGCCACCGTCGCCTGATTCAGACCCCAGAACCCCACCAGCTCAAGGCTCCAGTTCCACCCACTGCTTTGGTTCCCATCTGCTTCTGGTCTTTGGAATGTTGAGCTTGTTTCTGAGGCCAGCTGTGTTTTACTGGGTTTCCCTTTTGATATTTTATCGCTCATTTTTATGTGTTTGGACTATAGGGGGTGTGAGGAGCTGTGAACGTCCAGCACCATCTCGAGCAGACCACGCACTTAGACTGGCGGACCCTTGGTTATTACACTCCAAAGTCACTTTCATAGAAGCCGCTGCTGAAACAATACATCCAGGCGCCTGGGTGGCTCAGTCACTGAGCGTCTGCCTTTGGCTCAGGTCACGATCGTGGGATCAGGTGTGGGATCAAGCCCCTTTTTGGGCTCCCTGCTCAGCAGGGAGTCTGCTTCTCCCTCTCCCTTTGTCCCTCTGCCCCCACTCATGCTCTCTCTGTCTCTCTCTCAAATGCTCAAATAAATAAACAGAATCTTAAAAATAAAATAAAATAGAGGCACCTGGGTGGCTCACTGGATTAAGCCTCTGCCTTCGGCTCAGGGCATGATCTCAGGGTCCTGGGATCAAGCCCCGAATTGGGCTCTTGGCTCAGCGGGGAGCCTGCTTCCCCCCACTTCTCTCCTGCCTCTCTGCCTACTTGTGATCTCTCTGTCAAATAAATAAATAAAATCTTTTAAAAAAATAAAAATAAAATAATACATCAGCCAGCCTGTACTCATGCCGTGGTTTTGGGAACAAATGTCGGAGCTTAGACCAAGTCCTCGAAGAGCAGCCCAGCTGGGGGAATCACAGGTGGGCATGCCTGCAAATCTGAGGTCTCTAACCTTCTGCTGCCCTTAAGGCTGGCTGGCTTCCTCTGTGTTTGCTTCAGCCCTTGATCTGGCCCCCTCCCCCAGCAAATACTAATAACAGAACCGTCACTGTTATTACCATTACGTTCCAGGCTGTCAGTTTACACTCCTGTGGCAACTGTCACTCTTTTAAATTGGGCTCCTTCTTCCTTCTTTGTGTCTCAAGGAATTCACTGCTCCTCTTTTTTGGCTAAGGCTTATTTTTCAAACAGTCCTCACCCTTGCCCGCCCCGGCCACCCCCTCAGGTGGCCTGCGTCATCAATTTCCCTCTCATCTATGCATGAAAAACACACAATCTATGTATCACGCCTGGCTCTTCTATCCCAGCCTATGACCAAGGTTAATGTTTCTCCTCTCCAAAACGGTCCATAAATAAAGTCTCCCTTGACCGGCGTCTCCCACCCCCCAGCTACGACCTACCTCACCCATGCTTTAGGGAACACGGTCTGCAGAGCAGTCGCTCTGCTCACCGCCCCCGGCCCCCATACTCTGCTTCAGCTCGCTGCAACCAGATCTCCACTCCAGCCGCCCCACCGAAACCCTGCAGCAAAGGTCAGTCATGAGCTTTAATCGCCACATCTCAGGGTGCCTGCTGGGGTTTTATTGCCTGACTTTTCTGCAACATCTGCCACTTCTTTCCTCTTGAAACTCTACACTTTCACGGCTGCCACGGTTCTCTCACCTCTTGTTCTCAGGATGGGTCTCAAAGACTTTCATTTTGCTGCCTCCGTGCCTGGAATGCCTCTCCCCACCCCTGGCTCTGGATCCTCTTCTTTCCTCACCCTGCACACAGCCTCCCGCTCTCCTGTCCGTGCACCAAAGGGTCTTCTGCATCTGCCTGCCCATGACACCTGTACTGCATTGAACGGTGTTCTCCCACATTCATGCCCACCCAGAACCTTACAATGAGACCTCATTTGGAAATAGGGTCTTGGCAGGTGCAATTAAGATGAGGTCATAAGGGATTGGGGTGAGAGGATGAAGTTCTGTTGTTGCAAGCCACCTAGTGCGTGAGACTTAGTTACAGCTGCTGCAGGAAATGAGCACGCTAGTTCTTTCTGGGCATGGGGAGAATTCCCCAGGGTCAGAAGGCTGTACCCATTCAGGGCAACCCCGTCCATCTGTATAGCCCCTTCGTTCTGCTTGCCCAGCTTGCCCTTCACGTCTACAGTTTCAGACCGGAGAGCTTCTATTTGACTGAGACAGTAACAGAGGGGGGACAAAACCTTGACTCTTGACTTGCCACTCAAGTGGCGTGAATCCCCAGGAAGTTGCAACTCCTTGCATTGGTTCAGTGGGAGGTGTAGTTTCTGCCTTACTGGGTTTCGAGATTCAGCGAAAGTTTTAGTGTATAGTCAAGCCCATAAATAGTCTTTTCTTTGGAAAGCAGAAACAAACCAGCAGTGTTGGGGTTCTGCTTTTTTGTTGTCATTCATTAACTTGACACCATCAGTCTCAAGCTTCAGTTGGCTCTCGTTGTCATGCACACAACTTTAGAAAAGCCCTTTCTGAATCAGATGCCTTTCTGGGAGTCCTCTCTCTGGGCTGAAATTCCAACGTGTCTTTCTGGTCCATGACCTTGAGGTTTATTGTAGGTCAAGTGCCCTGTCATCTCCGTTCGTTCCCTTTCCATTTTCCAACAATTCTTACATTTTCTTAAGAATCCTGAAGTTGTTGGGATGCCTGGGTGGCTCAGCCAGTTAAGTGTCTGACTCTTGATTTCGGCTCAGGTCATGCATGATCTCCAGATCATGAGACTGAGCCCCACGTTGGGCTCCACGCTCAGTATGGAGTCTTCTTGAGATTCTCTCACCCTTGCCCTCTGCCCCTCTCCCCACTAGTGCACACACACTCTCTCTAAATAAATAAATTTAATTTAATTTTAAAAAAGAATTCTGAAGTTATCAGAGAGCTTCCTGCTTGGGTAGCAGCACTGTTTTTCCAGATGCTTTCTAGTTACCTTCCAGCTCTCCACACCTGGTGACTCACCACCCTTAAAGCTTCCCAGGTAAGCTCTCTTTGCTGCCAGAATTGGATGATAACAGCCACAACAAGGACACTGACGACCACACTTGCGTGGCTTATCTTGTCTGCCAGCACTGTTCTGATAGTCTTACATAAATGAACTCATTTAAGTGTTAACCTTTTGTGTCTCCTTTAGAATCATCTTTCAAGTGAACTATTTTCAGTGTACTATTTTAGTTCCTATGTAGTTTTTGCAGGCATTTTTTGGAGTTTTTTTTGCAGTGGTTGCTCTAGAGGTTATAACCTACATCATAACTGGCAGAATCTCCTTCAGGTGAATACTGACTCAGTTCTTGCAAAATAGAGCAGCTTTGCTTCATTACATCCCCACCCTGTGCTATTATTGTCAAATATTGTACACTTGTATCTATTATAAATATATAGTGTATATATTAGTATATATTAGCAATAGTGTTATAATTATTGCAATATGCAGTCTTATGTTGTTATAAAAAGCTTAAGAGAAAAAATACATTGCTACATTCTTTATATTACCCCCATATTTACTGTTTCTGGGTCTCTTCATTCTTTCCTTGGATTCAGGTTATTGTATGGTGTCCTTTTCTTTCAGCCTGAAGGACAGCTAGTGAAAAAAATTCATTTAGTTTTTGTTTACCTAAAAACATCTTTATTTTGCCTGTATTCCTGATGGAGAGTCTTACTGGATATAAAATTCTTGGTTGACAGGTTTTTGTTTTGTTTTGTTTTGTTTTTCCCTTTCAGCACTTTAAATATGTTGTCCCACTATTTTCTGGCTTCCACTGATGTGAGGTGAAGTCAGACATTAATTATATTGTTCCCTTGCACATGATGAATCCATTTCTTCTTGTTTCTTTCAAGATTTTATCTTTTTCTTTCATTTTCAGCAATTTGGCTATGGCGTATGTGAGTGTGAATCTCTCTATGATCATCCTACTTGGGATTTCATTGGATTCTTTGGATCTGTAGATTAATGTTTTTAAAATCAAGTTTGGGAATTTTTCAACCATTATTTCTTTAAATATTTTTTCTCTTCTTTCTGTCTTTTTCTGTAACTCTCATAACACGTATGTTGGTTTTCTGGACATTTTCCCTCAGATCTCTGGGACTACTTTCCTTCAAACTTTTTTTCCCCTCTCTATTTTTCAAACTAGAAAATTTCTATGGATCTATCTGCAGGTTCGCTGATTCTTTCTTCTGTAGGCTCAAATCTGCTTTGAGTCCTACTATTATTTTATAGGTGGAAAAACTGAGTACTAAAGGGGTTAGGTGATTGCCAATGCAAAGGTGGGCAAACTGTTACTTTAAGGGCAAAAGAGTCAACATTTTAGGCTTGCATTCATATGGTCTCTGTACAACCACACAACTCTGCCATTGCAGCTCAAATGCTACATAGATAATATGTAGACAGATGGTGGCAACTGTGCTCCAAAAAACCCCTTATATTTACAAAAACAGGGGACTGGCCTGTAGTCTGTAGTTTACTGACCTGAGTTTTGCAAATAGAAATGGGCATAGCTGGGATGCATGTGTCCTTTGTTCAACTTTCCAGTGCCTCACACTGCCTCCTACTAATGCATTGTTGTAGTCTTTTCAGCAGTGAAATCATCCCAGTGGAACCACCAATGCTAGATAGAGCACTAGACTTACTTTTCATCACTTTCTTTACTCTAGTGTTTAGAACTCCGGTTGTAATAAGAGATTCCTTCCCTCACTTTCTTTCCGTCTTCCTTCTTTCCTTCCTTCTTGTCATTCTCTTTTTCTCTTCCTTTCTTTCTTTTTTTAAATATATATATATTTTTTATTGAACACAGAGAGAGAGAGATCACAAGTAGGCAGAGAGACAGGCAGAGGGTGGAGGGGGAGGAGCAGGCTCCCTGCCGAGCAGAGAGCCCGATGTGGGGCTCCATCCGAGGACCCTGAGATCATGACCTGAGCTGAAGGCAGAGGCATAACCCACTGAGCCACCCAGGCACCCCTCTTTCTTTCTTTCTTTCTTTATCAGTCACCTTTGCAGAGTGACTGTACTGCCTTTTTTTAAAAATTTTGTTTAGTAATTTAATTTTTTTCTCCACTGAAATGTTTTCATTTTGCCTACAGGAATTGCTGGTGACATACTGTGTTACAATACTCACTTAGAAAAATGGTAATAAGAAAAGAAAATAAGGGTATAAATGGTGCTGCTGGCAACATTGCCACCTATAAGCTATAAATAGAAGATAAAGAATCTGTTTTACTTTGATGATCTTTGATTTTTTTTCCCCCATAGCTTCAAGAAAAATCTCCTGGGAGGCGGAAAGTAGGGAAGCATGAAAATTTCAATTTCTTCTCCATTTTCTGAAGATGATTCCATTCTAGAACAATTTCCTTTCCTCAGCCTGGCTTTGTCATTCACAATCTGAAATGTACTGTTCCAGCAAATCTTGGGCTGTGGCAACTGCTCTCCTGGGCTTCTAGGGGAAAACTTCTATTCCTTGTATTAAAGATCTTGTACCAGCTCCAAAAGGTGAATTGGATCCCAGATTCATACCTATCACAGCCCTGGTGTAGCCATAGAACTAGGATACATCTGATAGAATGTTTTTTAACAGAAAGCAAAAGAATACCCAACTAAAAGTAGCTTAGATAAAACAATTTTAAAATATGCATAAACAAATTTCCAGAATCAGGCATTCCAGGTCCCTTCTATCATTCAACAGTATCCCCAAGGATTTTACCATTTTTCTCCTCTACCCTCCTCCCTGTGTTGCCTGCATTTGTAGAATTGTCTCCTCATGGTCAAAAGTTGGTGGCCACAGTTGAAGGGCTCATCTGTGGACCAAACAGTGTTTGACTAAAGAAACCCTTTATAGATTGGGTCAGATACTCATGCTCTCACTGCAGAAGAGGTAGTGAAGGTATCTGATGTTTAGGTCCCTAAAGTGGGGTTGGTTTTCATCAGAATAGACGTTGGTGGGGCGCCTAGGTGGCTCAGTGGGTTAAAGCCTCTGCCTTCGGCTCAGGTCATGATCTCAGGGTCCTGGGATCGAGTCCCGCATTGGGATCTCTACTCAGCAGGGAGCCTGCTTCCCTTCCTCTCTCTCTGCCTGCCTCTCTGCCTACTTGTGATCTCTGTCGGTCAAATAAATAAATTAAAAAAAAAAAGAATAGACGTTGGTGGGAAGGGGAAGGTTAGGCTGATGATCTAACCTTCAGTTTGGTCAGAACCTCTTTCTGCTAGATGGTTATGCTCCAGGAATATTGTTACCAGTGGGTATGAGATACAGCCTTCCCCTGTCAACCACACTCAGCATGCTGCTGGCCGAGTATGAGGTGGAGGAGAGACAGCATTTCCACTGTTCTTCCTGCCTCCCCAGCAGTCTCCCCAGCAGTCCCTGCTGGGGTATCTTTCATTTTAGGGTTCATTTGGATCTCAATGAAGGGTTGGCAATATGTTCTCTATTTGCAGAGGATTTCCTTTTGTTTGTACCCAGCAGTAAAAACTTAAAGTAAGTCCTGTGGTCAGACCTTCAGTATTCATTCAATCATGAACTCAGCATCCATCATGTGTCAGGCACTGTGTCGGTCACTGGAGTTACAAGATGAGTCAGACATATGCCCACTGTCAGGGTCACAGGTCTCAGCTTTGAGTGTACTCAATTTTCTTCCTGGCCCCATCCGTCTGGGACTCTGAGACTTTTGTTTTTCTATGCTCTGAACGAGGTCTGATAGACCTCAGATCGTCCTGCAGGAAGTCACTGCTAGTGAACTTGAACCAGCCCATAAGATGAAGACTATTTGCTCTCCTTGTCTCGTCTCTTTAATTTTCAGTTGGAAAATCTGAAGTTTTTTTGCCGAATGAGTCTAGTCAGCTCTGAATCTTCAGCAGGATATAAGGTGGGCCTGGAAATGGCCACGGCCCTCTGCGTTAGTTGGATTCCTACTGGAAGGAAGACATGACATGTCCTGTCATGACTTGGTTCCCAGAACAGTGATGTGAGTGATCCTGAAATAGATGCAGTCTGTAGTTACATCCAGAATATCTATACCACAACGTCCCATAGTAGAAAGGTGACCAAAGCTCTTTGCTCAATCCTGGGATCTGATGTCCTTTCCTCAGACCAGGAAGTCAGCTGGGCTTGGACTTGGGAGAGAAGAAGCAGGTGACCTTGGTGGAAGAGGACCACCTTCTTCTGTCCTGGCCACTTCCCCTCAACTCAGTGATCGGAGCAGCTCATAAAATGATGCCATGAAGATCCCTTTGGCATCTCAGAACAGAAACTTCAGGTCTTTGGACGTTCTGCTTTGGTTTTCTCTGTTTCAGCTAAAGGGAAAGTTAAAGAGGCAGCTTGACCTCCAAGGTTGCTGAATGTCAGTGGGTGTGTAATATACATCGTAAAATATATTCAGCAAAATGTGATAATGCAGGGAACTCATGGATAGAGTTCATTGGAGAAATAGATGGATTGCTTAATTTTGGATTTGTGCCATCTGTTTTATTTTTCTTGAATTTGAAGGCACTTTCCTAGCAGAATATGTATTTTGAACTTGCCTGGGGAGAAGAGGACACTTCATTTATTTAGATTTTAGTGTTCTTTGGCTAAGAACAAGGCTGGTGAACTCAACTCTGAAATGCCCCTTGGTTCAGATATCTCAATCTTGCTCACACAGGGAGGTAAAGTGTGAATTGACCATCTCACGCCTGCTGTCAGAGACTGGGAGTTCCAGTCAGAAGTCTGTGATTTTTAAGGGACGCTGAGTGAAACAGCACACATGGGCCATGAAGATGATCCCTGGCGGGCAACTTGCTATACTTTTCTGCCCAAACTTCATGGACTGGTGAAGACAAAGGCTCAGTTTCCCCAGGCACCGATTCTTACTGAGATTTATGTCTAGGAAAATTTACCTTAGTACTATTTGTAACTCAAAATAATTTGGAAAGGGCCATATATGCACTGACTGGAGATGAATCAATAAATTATGGGTTAGCCATATGATAGAAAAATCTTGCAGCTATTAGAAATATTGTTATGGGAGGATATTTATTGGCCTGGGAAAATATTTACGCTATAATATTAACTGAAAAAAAAAACAGTAAGTGAACTATAATGGTGTGACTTCAATTTTTTAAAATTACACAAACATAATTATATGCACATATACATATTGGTGTAGTCATTTTTTAAAATATTTTAATTATTTATTTGAGAGAGAGAGCAAGAGAGAGTGAGTACGAGAAGGGTGAGGGGCAGAGGGAGACACAGACTCCCCACTGAGGAGGGAGCCTGATTTAGGGCTTGATCCCAGGACTCTGGGATCGTGACCTGAGCCAAAGGTAGACTGAGCCACCCAGGCACCCTACATAGTCATTTATTTAACAAGTGTGGCTGGAGGGCCAGATACTGTGTTGGGGGCGGCGGATATGAGTCAAATAAGGGTAATCCCATCCCTGCTTTCATGGAGTTTACAGTCCTTTACATGTAGGAAAAGGCATGGCAGCAAATATGTCATATATTCATAAAACCTTTTTCTGTTTTCTGGGTAACTTAAACTTTTTTCTTTATATATTTCTATATCTTTTAGATTTCCGGCTAAAAGTAAATATCTTTTATAGATAGAAAAAGACAACAGATGTCCTTTCATTTCAACGCACAGAGCTGAAAACCTGCCCCCTGACGTGTGAGTCTGTCCCTGAAATGGGAAGATCCGCTCCATAAACTGAAAGAGTTTGCCTGGGGACCAGGCGACTGTCACTAACCCACTCCATGAGCGGACAAGTGATTTTCCTCTCTGGGTCTCAGTTTCTTTTCCTGTGCGATGAGAGTCTGACCCAGCTGATGTCAAAGGTCTTTCCAACTCTAATGCTCAGCGCATGGAACAGTATTCACAGAGCCTTCGGGAGAAAATGATATACATAATCTTCTCTTTGTCTACTCTCTGTGTGCTCTAAAGCAAACAATTTCCCATTAGTTATTGACTATTCTGCCTGGTCCCAGGGTAGAAGTAAGAGACGATACAAAGTGAAAATCAGGCATGATTTTGACCTTAGGGGCTTGAAGCATCGATGGGGAGAGACAATGAAAGCTTATGGAGCAATGGGAGAAGGGCACAGCCGCGTACACAGGCTGGCCGGTGTCATTCCATCAGAATATGGTACTGTTGCTCGCAAAAAGGAGCCAATGGCTTGAGTGAGACTAGTCAGGAGAAGATTTCTGGAATAAGTAAGGTGTGACCTTAAGCCTTACAGGATGGGCATGATTTAAGTAGATTCTAGGAAAGGAGAGAGCGTTTCTAGCAGCATAGCCATGAAAATCAGGGAGGAGAAGCCACTGATCCCAGCGTTGTCCCTGTTCTCAGCAGCACCTGTGCGGCGCTTGTGCGGGACTGGTTTTACACGGTACCGACAACGGATTTTGAAATGTGTTCCCTCTTCTCAATCAAGTGCTCATTTACATGAAGTGAGTTCCCTTTGTTCAAGAAAACTGGGTCTCCAGAAGAGGTCCTTTGCTTCTGTTCCCTGCTTCCCCCACTTAGAACCCTTGAACTTGGTCTGACCCCTCCTGGTCCTGGGCACCCGAGGGGCCACGCAGGACCACCAAGCCTACAAGGCACCCAAGGCACAGGCTCTGCAATGGGCAGAAAGGCCACTTCTGTGGGATTTGCTCCAGAAACAAGCAAATCATTTGTGTATTTGCTGCTTCTGGGTCAGGATCGCATTGCAGTAGACCTGGATGACCCCGTCCTACTCTGCATTCTTTCTGGATCACAAGCTCTCTCACCAGGGTTTATGAGGTTCCAAGGTGCTGGTCTCTGCACCCATCTTTGGATATGCTTTACAGTTCAGCTGGGGTTCAGTTGAACCCCCGGAAGTGAGTATCAGCTGCCTGCTCTGTTCTGACCCAGGCTTGGGCCTGGTGGAAATGCAGCTGCCCCAAACCATCCTACAGCATATTCCCCTGGGCACCCGGTGGTCGATGTGCTGTTTCTGGGGAGGGACACCCGAGCCAACCTAACCCAAGTGACTGCTAAGAAAAGGAGTCACTTCCTCTTTAGACAATAGGAAAGCCTCACTTTCAGAGACAGCCTGGCTTTTCACCTACCCGGGCCTGAATCCCATGCAGCTAGATCTGTGACTGGGTAGCTACCTGCAGCAGCATGGGCCTTCTGGTTTGTGAGCGAGGCCCATGACTTGGCAGGGTAGTAAGACCTGATTTGGCAAAGGCCGTGTACTTCTTTTGTCTGTATTAAGGCCACACAGGAGAATTAAGGCACATAAATTCTGAAAGATTAGATTAGATAAGAACAAGGCAGCTGTTGTTTTGCTAGGGCTTAAAGGGTATCACAACGGTTGTTGGACCCAGCGCTGTTTGGTTTAGGGATTTCCCCCATCTTGGTCAGCTCTGGCTCCTGTAACAACACCATCGATTGCCGGGCCTCTGCCCTCACAGATGCCTGTCACCGTCTCCACTGACTGACAGCTGGCCTCTGGCATATGGAAGTCCTCAGTGCCTCTAAGCAGGTGAACTAACAGCTGAGTCAGGTTCTTTCATCTCAGGGGAAGAAGTAAGATGGCGGAGTCAGAGGCGGGAGAGAATTCTCTAGTTGACTACACTCTTAAAGGCAATACCACAGCACAGAGGCTACGTAAAGATACTATGACTCTTCTTGGATAGCAGTGGAGGCATGAGGCTGGTGTAAATGTGTCTGTGTGTGTGTGTACACACGCGTGGCACACCCACTACAGAGAGCAAATGGCAACGGCAAAAATTCTCATTGCAAGCCCTAGTAGACAGGCACCTGATTGCTTTCTTCTTTGTAGCCTTAGCAGGGACTTGGAGAAGGAAATACCCCCTTCCTTTCAGAAGAGGCAACAGAGGAGAACATGAATGTGTTCTGACTTAAACAATCTGTGATAATATTCCCAGATATGAACCAAAGCCCCTTGGAAAGGGACAGCTAAAATGTACTAAACTTACAGAGCGAGATTTATATGGTCAAGCCGATAGCGAAACGAAAAATATTGTTTTATTGGTGGCTGCTCTTTGAGTTTTTTTTTTCCCATTTGTAACTTCAACAAACTGAATAGTAATTTTTTTAAAGATTTTATTTACTTATTTGACAGACAGAGATCACACAAGTAGGCAGAGAAGCAGGCAGAGAGGGGAGGGAAGAAGCAGGCTCCCTGCTGAGCAGAGAGCCCGATGCGGGACTCGATCCCAGGACTCTGGGATCATGACCTGAGCCGAAGGCAGCGGCTTAACCCACTGAGCCACCCAGGAGTCCCTGAATAAAAATTTTAAATTAAAAAAAATCTGTCGTAGAATTTCTCTGCTTTAACCTGACCTTGTATTAAATATATCAACCTAACCTATTGTATTAAGTATGTATTAAATACATCAACACCCTTGTGTTAAATGTATTAACGTAACCTATAGTTACATTCTTAGGTGTTATAGTGAGTCTTAGGTGGGGAGGTTGTCCTATTTGCAAATAGGTATTCTGTGTCCGGATATCGGTAGTCATTATGGAGCACTTTATTCTGGTTGAATTTAGCTAGTACATGGCTACACTGTGTAAACATGGCCAAATTACCTTATCTCTCCCTGCGGGGTTCTAGAATAGTCTCTGGAGCCAGGACCAATCTGGGTGAAGGGAGTTTGAGCAGGCCGGGGTCATGAGCATGTGTGAGAAGAGTGGCAAGTTTTGATTCTCTTCGAGGGGGCCATGCATACTGTGGGAGGAGGGAGCCTTGGGCTCGGTGGGGTGTATTTCTTTCCCGGATTCAAGGTGTGCAACTCATTCACGGCCAGATGTTTACTGTTCTCTAGGGAAGTTCAACGCTGGACTGGGCTCAGGGCGGGGAGGGGGGGAGGGAGGGGCAGGGTTTGTCTGTTTTGTCTTGTAAAATCCCGAATTCCTTTTGTTGCTTAGAAAAGTGCTCCTAAATCCCCCACATTTTAGAAAAGCTTCAATTGTGTCATTGTGTCTGGAAATCATCTCAGGAAAGCCTCTTGCAGGTCTGGATAAAGGATTACTATAAGACTTTCATTTAGATGGAACTCATTAGAAGGCTGGCATGGGAAGGCTACTTTCACTATTGCACTGAGTTGCTAACAGGTAAGTAACAACCACAACAGCAACAGTAAATCAGACCTGCCATTACAGTTAACGTTTATTTAGCCTTTACTATGTGCCAGATTTTGTGCTAAACACTTTACAAACCTTATTTCACTCAGTTCTTGAGAACCACCAGGTGGTTGTTTATCCAGGCAAAGAGGCAGCCAAGGACTCTCTGGTCTTAGGTATTTTTCAACTTTTTAGCCCAAATGGCAGAATTTTAAACCATGTGGTGCAGCGAGGTAAGTGAGCCTGTTCCTCACTGTTTTCTCAAAGGAAGAAATAATTTGATTCTTGGGAAAAGCCACTGAAATCCATTTGGCTCGGGTAGACAAAAACCATGCCTTCTGGGCTCCCCGCTCTAGAAAAGGACCAACGGGCATTCAGGAATTGGCCCTGCGTTCAGTCATTTCCTGAATGATATTTATGTGTCCACGGTCCCAGGCATGACGTCGGATACTGACCGTTGCTGCCTAAACACTTAGTTTAGATGCTCTTAGATTTGAATTGAGTTCTAAGACTCTAGGACCCTCAGTGTAGGGTCATGATAGGGCTTCATGAAAAAGAACTAAAAAATATGTGAAACGATATGTCAGATGGGCTCAGAGGTTCCTCCCACCCTTAAGAATCTGTTGCTGGAGATCTACTCCTTTCATCTCCCAAAATATGATGTTCTTCTTAGGTAGTCTCTCTCTTGCTCTCTTTTTAAGATTTACTTATTTATTTGAAAGAGAGAGGACATGAGTGAGAAAGGAGCTGAGGAAGAGAGAGAGAGAACCTTAAGCAGGCTCCACAGTCAGCGTGGAGCCTGACTCGGGGCTCAATTTCACAACCCTGAGATCATGACGTGCTGAAGTCAAGAGTTGGACGCTTAAGTGACTGAGTCACACAGGTGCCCCAGGTCGTGTCTCCCAAGCACAGCACTGATCTACACAGAAGGCAAAGCCGTCATGACGGGAGGGACCATGAGGACAAACCAGCCTTGGAAGTTACTGAGACATAAGTACTGTCACAGCCCGTCACACATTGATCTGGGCGGTTGGCTTCTCTTTGCCCTTCCAGGTTTCCATTATCCTTTCCTTTCTGTCCCAGATAAAGCTTCTTCTTCAGTGTCCCTAGTCAATAAAGAAGTAAGAGCCATTCTGGCTGGTGGGCTTGGGCCTCACCTTTGAGGTCAGATTATAGCCCAAGTACCTCCGTCCTGACAGTGTTTTGTTTTCCCCCGAGGCCTTTGGTTGAATCAGCCATTTTCTCCTTCGCTCACGGACTCTGCTCATTCTTGTAGTTATTATTATTTTTTTTAATACTTGACTTTTTAGGTCTTTCTTACCGAATGAATGTATCTCATGACTTTGAAATATGCCATTACATCATACGTGGGTCTTCTGAGGTTTTCTGAAAAGATAATAAGCCATTTACACATTTACCAGTACAGCACTGGGCATCTGTCTTTTGCATTCATGTTTCCTGGAGCGTTTTTCAGCGATGGTCCATACGTGACTTGGAGAGAAATACAGAGAGCTGAGAGGAGAGCCAAAGGAACTGAGCTGGTGGCTTAACTTCGTGGGGAGAAGGCAAATGACCTGAAGGAGCTTAGAGTGTGTTAGTCGTTCGCCTCCTTGACAGCTCGGCTTGCATAGGCCACGGAGCCTCAAACCCGGCCCGTCCGAAAGGGTCTCAGAGCTTCTTCAGCCTCAATGGATCCCAGAGCTGGACACTAGCTAGCAGGCGGATGCCGCCCTAGTTTAGGGGATCCCTGGCATCACCACGTGGCCCTCCGACCCCTCTACCCAACACCTTCCTGTGGGAACTGTTTCCACCCTTCTCCCGGCAGTCTGTGCCCTTGAGTTTAAAGCTCCTGGCTTTTGGGCTGATTGATGATGATGGGGGTAATGAGGAGCCTCCATCCACGGGACAAAGGCAGGACACATTTCGGATGTTACTGTGGAAATTACAGTTCTAAAAATGGTAGCATAGGAGACCTGGTCTGTTGGAAAGAGTCAAGTTTGGATCAAAATGAGAATGGTTCCGGTGCAGTTGGGGGAGGGCGGTGAGGACACAATCCTGCATCTCCCACAAACGGTGACCAGGATTAGGGTAGCGTTTGGAAGCCGGGGCTCCCTTCTTCCTCGGGGCTGCTCACCATCTGTCAGCGCACAGCTCTCTCTGGTATTGCAACAATTCCCAATTGCGATCTCTTAAAATAAAGCTTAATATATTCACATCTGGTGGTTTCCTGCTCCAGTTATGCTCAGTTTTGGCCTTCATTTAAAAAAAAAACAAAACTATTCTGTGATTGCTTTGTGTTGCTTGGGAAGGGTTTCTGGATTAGGGATTTGTGACTCTCTTTGATTGCATTGTGATTGCATTTTCAAGTGACAGAACAGAGGAAATCTGAAATCTGCTTTTACCAGGCGTCTGTGGGTACCAGCGCTGGCTGCAGATCAAAACCGTTTAAGCAAAAAAAAAAAATTTTTTTTTTAAAGAGAAGGTTGGCGAACCCTGCTCCAGACCTATCGAACAGAATCGCCAGGCACAGAGCTGGCTGTTTTGTGTTTTTTTTTTTTTTTTTTATAAAGCTCTTGCAGGTGAGTCTGATGTGCAGCTAGGATTGCTGTCTTTTCAGAAATTTTCAGTCTCACATCTCTCTCTCTTGAAGAATGCTTTCTTCTGTGTTGACAGAAGGCATTTTCATCCTGAGTATTAATAATGTTGAAATATCTGCATTTGCTCTCTAAACGTCAAGGACAATGGCTTAATAATATCGGTCTTCAAAGGAGCTATGGGGCAAAGCATTTGCGTTGGGGACTGTCATCCACATTAATTCCTAAAGGTAAGAACAAGTGGGCTTCCTATGGGAAGACTGCTAAGGCACAGTATATTGGGGGTATACACTCTTCTCCTGCCTTCAAAGAGTGAAAGAACATCAGTTCTGGAATCAGATTGAGTGGCTTTTAAGTCTCGGCTCTACCAACCTGTTAGTTGGTAAAGCAGTGGTTTCCACAACTGTAAAATGGGCACAAAAATATTTTTCTTGCAGGATTATAGTAATTTTTAGAGTTATGAATCATGCCTGGCACGCAGTAGTTGTTAAATAGATAATGGTCATTCTCCTCTTGGATATGATGAAAATTCTAGAATTTCTGTGTAGCTCTGAACGCTTAAGTCCATCCATTCTTCTCCAGGAGCTGATCGTTGAAGTGTTGAATAAGGTTCTTGCCTCTATGGGATTCTGTCTCAACTTTTTTCACGTCCAATTTACCCATTTGGCATTTCCCCCAAGCATTTAAAGGTGGAAACAGAATAGTTCTGTACTTCCGGATAGTAACCCTTTCTGGTGCCCTCTAAGATTTAAAACTAACAGCCAGACAATGGGGCAAAACACCTGAATTTAAAGCAAGCTTTGGGACAAGACTGTGGATTGCTACCCTCCCCTGAGTGCAGAAACACAAGCTGAGATTTCTACACTAGCCAAGCACTCTCCCCTCTCTTCTGATCTTCAAATGCTTTCCTCCCTCACCTGTCCATCTCACCAGCGAAAACAATCCTCTTCTTGCCTTGCTTAAGCTTCATGGCTTCTCTTAATTGCTCTTCTGAAATTTGGGGCTTTTTTCCTAGCACAGAAGCCCTTTGAACCAAGCGAAAGCATTTTTTTTTTCTTGCAAAAACTCTCACCAGAGGGGTGTTAAAAACCTCTGTAGCTGAGTGAATCAAGTGGATGGAGTATCTTGGTAAGACTCGTTCTCTTCCCTTGAGAGGGTAAAACCCCTTTCGAGGAGGAAGGGAAGAACACATTCTCATTCTTGCATGAATTTACATTCATGAATTATAATGTCAGACTGTTTCTCTGGATCTTATTTTTAAAAGCTGCTACCTGGTGTTATTCCCATACCCTACCCCCTAAAGGAAACTGTGTATTTGTTAACATAGAGCAGTTGTGACAATGTTGCAAGACAGATGGAAATTTTGCAAGAGTTGACCAGATGGGAAAGGGGAGGAGGGGAGTGGGTGGGCACCTGGGGTAAAAGAAATCTCCCAGGAGAGCACTTGAAAGAGGACCTTACAAATGGGGATGAAATGAACAAACGGGAGGTGGAGGAAGAGGCAGAGCCCAGTAGGATAGGAGCAATGGGAAGCCTGCAATTGATGGGAAACTCACCAATGCTTTGGACTGAGACTAAGAACAGAGCTCCAGGTCATCTTAGGAAAGGCAAGCTTCTTACACCTGAGACAGTATGGCCAGGGAGAGGTAGAACCAAATGAATGGAGTGGTTGAAGAGGAGGATGTACCCAGAAATCTATTATGGAAGACATTTTTGCCTCTTCCTGACTACAAAGTATGGACTTGACACACTGGGGTGAATTTCCAAAGGAAGGGAAGAGAAAGGGAGAGAGATTGACAAAGAGATAGAGAAGGAGGGTCTTATAGATGCAGTATTTCATAGAAAAACTAAAAATAATGGAATCCGGTATCTGGAAAAATTTAGAGGAGAGACAGAAAAAGATATTTACTGACACTAACTTGCATATCTGGATAACATACACACATTGTTTATAATACAACAACCAGGACAGTCACCTGCTCTGCCATGTCACAGAGGAATAGTAGGGCCTTAGATGGGTGGCCCAGATAGTTAAGAGTCTGCCTAAGGCTCAGGTCATGATCTCAGGGTCCTGGGATTCCCAGGTTGAGCTCCCTGCTCAGCAGGGAGTTTGCTTCTCCCTCTCCCTCTGCTCCCTGCCCCCCTCCCCACCTGCCGCCCCGGCTTATGCTCTGTCTCTCTCTCTCAAATGAGTAAGTAAAATTGAAAAAAAAAAATAGTAGGACCATCAGGGATGATTAGATGAGTGACCATCCATACAGCAGAACAACCCAGACTCAGGGGTAGAAAGGGCCCAGACTCCAGCTCAGTTCTCCTGGACCTTGAATTGTTCTTGTCTGCCAAATGGGGACAGCCGTACTCCCTACCTCAATAGGTTGCTGAGAGATGAAATGAGGGATCGGGCCTTGGGTCTCCATAAGACGCACAGATTTTCAACATCGAGTTCAAAACATAAGGTCATGGGGATTCAATTTGCTACATGCAAGCTCTTGCCAAAAAAAAAAAAAAAAAAAACGAACCAGCGTGTTTTTATAGGGGCGTGTAAGAACTTTGCCTCCTGAGCTGTCAACAGTTCTTCTCACCGGTGACTCAGAGTTGGAGAGAGTGGGGGTGGGAATCAGGCGAATAATGTGAAAATCATGGACACTTTGAAAGGCGATGGGAAATACTGCGACTACTGACAGCTTGCTTACTGCTGGCTTACATCTTCTCGTATCTTCAACTGCTGCGTCAAAACGTTTGACCGTGAAAATGTTGGACCACAAACTACTGTATGAACACGAAGTAGTGCCAACCTTGGCTTCATAAGCTTCCCACCAGTTCTTAGAGATCAGAAGTCTCCTGGGATGGTTTCTTTTGCTCTGATTTCATTAATGACCTCCTCTGATTCCCAATGAATTCATGTTGTACTTTGTTTCTTTCCTTTTGACCTTTTACTGCACATTTGTTTTGCACAGGACAAGTTTTGCCCGTTTTTAAAAAATAGATTGATTTGAGAGAGAGAGAGAGAGATTGAGAGAGAGAGAGAGAGAGCCTGTGTGAGCAGGAGGAGGAGCAGAGGGAGAGGGACAAGTAGACTCTGAGCTGAGCAAGGAGCCCTTTGTGGGGCTCCATCCCAGAAACCTGAGATCATGGCGTAAGTGACACAAAGAGTTGGGTGCTTAACCAAATGAGCATACCAGGTGCCCCAGTTTTGCCCATTTATACCCTTCTCATTTTGCTTTGCTTGTGTGATAGGCTGAATAATGCTCCCCCCCACCACCACAGAGGTCTATAGCCCAACATCTGTGAGTGTTACATTGCACCACAAAAGAGAATTAAAATTGCAGACAGAATTAAGATTGTTCATCGGTTGACCTTAGGGGGTATATCTCAGTGGTAGAGCATTTGACTGCATCAGTTGACCTTAAAATAAATTCTGGATTATCCGGGAGGAGCCTGTGCCAACACAAGGTCCTGACAAGTGGAAGAGAAAAGCAGAAGTGGTTCCATTCGAGAAGAACTCAATTGGCCTTTGCTGGCTTGGAAGATAGAGGAAGGGGCCACGAGCCAAGGGGTGTAGGTGGCTTCTGGAAGCTAGAAAAGGTAAGGAGCTGATTCTCCCTTAGAGTCTCTGGAAGGAGCACAGACTGGAAGGCACCTTGATTTTGGGCTGGTGAGACCTGTGCCCGACTCCTGACCTCTGGAACTGTGAGATAATAACTTGTATGGTTGACACCCCTAAGTTTGTGCTCATTTGTCCCAGCAGCCATAGGAATCGAGTACAATTTGCCTCTCGCACCATGTTAGCTGGGTCAAAACTGCAGCATCGGGCAGAGGGCACGAGTCTGAGAATGAGCTCCTGCCGTGCCGGGGGTACTAGCCAGGGGCTTTACCCAGGACTCTGCTCTCACAGCTGGGGGGCTGAGGCGGGGAAGACCCTGCCACGGGGTAGCACTGCTGGAAGAGCATGAGCCGCCCCTCCCCATGGAACCTTCCTCATCCTTCCACACCATCCCCACCCGCTGCGCCACTGTCACGGGCTCACTTCCTGTTTCAGTCCTTTATTTACCAGAAGCGGCTCTCCTTTTCTGAGAATAAGTCCAGTTGGCCATGTAGAAGCCGCTCAGGAAACACGTACTGAGGTTTCATTCTGAAAATCCTAATGTGAGAGCTGACGTTGGAAACCTCAAAGACCCCCGGGTTTAGTAATGGTTTAGAGAACTAGTAAGTATGAAATGACCCAAGGGCTCCTCAGAAACTGGTGACTAACATGCCCATTCGAGCCTTCACTCTACAAGGTGCAAGAGTAAATCCTGTTGAATAATTCTGGCCTTTCGGCCTGAGGCCTGGTGTTCAGGAGTAGTTTTCCTCCTGGATTCACTTTCGCACTGTCCGTCCTCCGCCCCTTGGGTCTGGAGCTCCCCTGAGGTTTACTGGAAATGCTGGGTCTCTCCCTTCGGGTTCCTGAAGTGTCAAGAATCGGCTGTTTGAGTTGTTGCTGGACGTTATTACTTACTTCAGCTGGAGAGATCTGCGGTTCATGGCGCTCCTAGGACCGCCGGAGGGTGCCAGAGAGAGATCTCGGCTTCCCAGGAGAGGTGGCACTGGCCCGCTCCACAGCCTCGGCCAGCACCGACTTATCTTGGGACCAAGAAATCTCAGAGAGACTCTTCCAGAAAGATTAGCCCTGTGAGTCCCTTGGGACTATCACAGCTTTTCTAGGGCCTGTTGATAAATGTTAAGAGTTCAGTAAAAATGGAAAGAATAACACAAAAAATTTTAAAAATAGTACAAAATAAAAAAAAATGAACATGAGATAAAAGCTTCAGATGTAGATCCTCAATGGCACCTAGTAAGGGGAGAGGGGGGATACAAGCAATTATATGACAGGATGAGAAATGCTATGATGGGAGACATACAGGTCACCTCCCTTCCCTGTCTCTCTCTCTCTCTTCCAGTTTCCCTTCCCTCTCCTCCTCTTTCTCTCTCTTCTCCCCACTTTTTCTCTTCTCTGTGGAGACCAAAAGCTACCTGAGGACAGGTGATGTTTTACTTTCTTTTTATCCCCCACTCAGGGCCTTGCTTTGTAGGTGTT
This sequence comes from Taxidea taxus jeffersonii, assembly GCA_003697995.1. Taxonomy (NCBI): domain Eukaryota; kingdom Metazoa; phylum Chordata; class Mammalia; order Carnivora; family Mustelidae; genus Taxidea; species Taxidea taxus. Next base: position 51,430 of record ML111375.1, on the reverse strand, counting down.
CAGAATATCTCTGGTCTTTCCCTCAGCAGTCTTTTTAGAAAGTATTTTATATTTTCTCCTTGACATTGGCGTAGGTGACTACTTATTCTACTCTATTCTATTCTATTCTATTCCATTTTTCCCAGCTTTATTGAGGTCTCACTGACAAATAAAATTGTACATATAAAGGGTACACTGTGACTTAATTCATGTACACACTGTGAAAGATTTAACACAATTAAGTTAATTAACACCTCAGCCATCCCACAGGGTCTCCTTCTTGACTACTTGGCGTTTTAGAGGGACTCCCGAAAACACTGAAGTAAGTCTTTCACTGAGAAATGTCACTCATAGGGAGGGGAAAATTAAAGGGCCAATGTTTTAGGATCTCCACAGATTGTGACCCTACACCTAACTATAAAGCCAGGGGAGCACTTCTCCAGGCCAAAGTTAAGAAAAAATCTCTTTTCTGCTGTGTATGATACACCGCTAAAAAATAAGGACCCAACAAGTCTATTTCTCCCTTGTTGTTGCTGTTTGTTCTTTATGTTCTTAAGATTCCACATACAAAGGAGTGCCTGGGGTCTCAGTGGGTTAAGCCTCAGCCTTCGGCTCAGGTCATGATCTCAGGGTCCTGGGATGGAGCCCCGCATCGGGCTCTCTGCTCAGCGAGGAGCTTGCTTCCCCTTCCTCTCTCTCTGCCTGCTTCTCTGACTACTTGTGATCTCTGTCAAATAAATAAATAAAATCTTAAAAAAAAAAGATTCCACATACAAGTAAAATGGTATGGTGCTTATTTGTCTTTCTCTGTCTGACTTATTTCACTTAGTCTAATACCCTCTAGGTCCATCCAGTCATTTGGAATGACACAATGTTATTCTTTCTTAGGGCTGAGTAAGATCCTGTGTTGTGTATACACCACATCTTCTTGATCTATTCATCAAAAAAGAAAAAAAGAGAAGCATAAATAGCTACAGAGAGCAAACTAGTGGCTGCCAGAGAGGAGGTGGGTGGGGGGAAGGGGAACGTTACAGAATAAATAAGTCACAGGGACGAAAAGTACAGCCTAGGGAAGAGCGCCCAAAATATTGTCATACCTTTGTCCGGTGACAGATGGTCACTGCACTTGTGAGCAGAGAATAATGTATATATTTGCCAAATGATGTGTTGAAACTAATATTATATGTCATCTACATTTCAATAAAAAATAAAATAAGATAAGATAAGATAAGAGGACCCCATGGAAAAGGAAGTCTTGGAACTTAAGACATGTTCTGTTTCCTGGTGGAGGGCACGTTCTTTCCTACCTCTTCAAGCGTAGTGGGCATCAGCAGGTAGGCAGCAAACATCCGGGAGCTTTCGCATCAAGCAGGATGTCCGTCTGCCAGCTTCGTGGAGGAAAGGAACAATGGCTGTTCCATTTGCTTTTTATAGCAAAGCCCATTTGGGAAGACCGAAGACAGGAGGATCTCCCGAAGAGCTTCCTTTCCCTGAGGGTTGGCCCATCTGCTGGGGAGAAGCGAGAGTGCTGTACGCGCTGCGCATGGTCTGTGCCAGCCAGGATGCTGGCCCACGCGGCCACCGAGTGAGTGACATGCTCTGGGTGCAGGGACGGCTGTCAGGGGCCTCCTTCCTGGGGATGAGTTAACTGGCTTCTGCCCGGAGGCGACAGGGGCATATGTTCCAGGCACACCGTTGGGACTCTTTATCCTCCAAAGCCTCTTTAGTTGGGGACCGCTGGGGGCATGAACCAAAGCTCATCCCTTGCAAAGGAGTCCACATTTAAGGAAAATTCACCAAAACATTTCTGAATATCAAGTATCTTTGGGCCTTTGAAAGCAGAAAGCAGGGGACAAGTGATAACCATCCATGAATGCCTCCGGCTCATGAATCCGAATAATAATTTTTAGATACGATGGACTGGATTATCATGAAGTTCTTTTACTTTGGTTACGAGCACTCCGTTATCAACTCACAGAGGTATGGTCCACCAGCTCTCCGCCGTTGTGCTTTTTTTTAAAGATTTTATTTGTTTATTTGACAGGGAGAGATCACAAGTAGGCAGAGAGGCAGGCAGAGAGAGAGGGGGAAGCAGGCTCCCTGCTGAGCAGAGATCCCGATGCGGTACTCGATCCCAGGACCCTGAGATCATGACCTGAGCCGAAGGCAGCGGCTTAACCCACTGAGCCATCCAGGCGCCCCCGCTGTTGTGCTTTTGAGTTTTCAAGTATCATCTTTCCCTTTCTCAAGTTGTGACCTCTTTTTCAGAGTCTATTTGGAAGTACTTCCTAGTTTTCTTTTTTAATCTTCTTCCCCCTCATTTCTCGTGAAACTAATAAATTGCTTTGTTATAGTCATATGTAAAGTAAGAATAAATAAGCCCTGGAAAGAACCTAATGAGTTTCCTGTGAACTGATAGGTCTCCAGGCTGTTCTCAGACCTGTTTATTTTTTTCTTCGAGCAAGGTTCCTGCCTGTCTCGCAGTGACCCCAAGATAAGGAAGGTATTTCAGACTCTGTGGGTGGGTGAGTCAGGGGTCTTTCCTGAATGGCTCGGACTGGGTTGAGGGTTTAAGGGCACAGCCAAGATCTGGGGGGAAGAAGGACCTCTCTGCTGAGAGCTGAGAGCTGGGTGCCCAAACTGTGAAGTTCACCCTGCTGGATGCTGGCTGTCTTAATGGGTGGCCTTCCCCTCCTCAAAGCAGAGACAAGGGGCTCCTGGGGGGCTCAGTCAGCTAAGGGTCTGCCTTTGACTCAGGTCATGATCCTGGGGTCCTGGGATCAAGAACCGCACTGGGCTCCCTGCTCTGTTGGGAGCCTGCTTCTCCCTCAGCCTCTCCCCCACCCCTGTGCTCTCTCCCAAAAAAATAAATTAGAAAAAAAGAAAAAAAAAAACAGAGACAAAATCAGTTGAGATGACCTAACATTCGTTGCCTCATATTTTTCCTTGGATGCAGTGCATACCTAGGTGAGTCCCTATGTGAAATAATGATCCTTTCAGTACCCTAGGTGACATCATTTGGGGATTTGTTGGGTGACTTCAACGGAGGCTGGTAAAGAAGAGATAACAGAATGAAAATATTTGTCATGGGAATCTCTCACTATCTTTCTTAGTCATAAATGTCCTGATGCGGTAGTGGGAGTACAGAATTCTCTTATGACTGCTCTAGACATCAGGGATGGAAAATTCTTAGGTCATTCAGTTTACCCTTTAAGACTCACAGAGGATTATGGCTTTCTGTTCATCTTCTGGGCCGACTTCCCCCACAAAGTGAAGATCTTGGTGTTGGGGAGATGTTTTCAAAGAACCAAGCCAAGAGGCGCCTGGGTGGCTCAGTGGGTTAAGCCACTGCCTTTGGCTCAGGTCATGGTCTCAGGGTCCTGGGATTGAGCCCCACATCGGGCTCTCTGCGGGGAGCTTGCTTCCTCCTCTCTCTCTGTCTGCCTCTCTGCCTACTTGTGATCTCTGTCAAATGAATAAATAAAATCTTAAAAAAAAAAAAAAAAAGAACCAAGCCAAATGGCGCCTTTGCCATTCCGTGGAATTATCCACCCCTAGCAGGAGAGCCACACCCAGACGGTTAGCTGCTGGTTTTCGTTCTGACTCTCCATGGAACAAAGAGCAAGCCCCTTCAAAATATTCTGGTGCCTCCAACTTTTGTCTTTACCAGTACTTTCCAACAGCAATAGAATGTGAGGTGCGTATGGAATTTAACATGTTCTAGAAGTCAAATTTACAAAGTAAAAAGACATGAGTGACATTAGTTGAATACATTTTATTTAACCCAGTACATTAAAAAAATATTATAATTTCAAGGTATATTTAATATAAAAATCAATGAGATAACTTACATTCTTATTATTTATACCGAGTCTTGAAATCTGTTGTGTTCAACTGCCCCATTGCTGGTGGACAGAGCGTTCGTTCTGTATCATGGAATACATCCATGGCTTTTATTTTTTTTTAATTAAATGAAGTCTTCTAATTGTTCAAAATAACACAAAATGACATCATTCAATGGTAATATTGAGTCATGGGGGTTACCTACAATAAATGATTGGGTACCATTCCCAGAACGAAGAGAAGTTAACGTCTATTGCTTTTTGAGGAGTACTGTATAGATTTTGGGTCCTGAATGAATGTCTGCTTTATGCAAGATCAAGGTCCTGAGAGGGTTGATTTCCTGAGGCCTCTCTCTTCAGTTTGCAGATAGCTGTCCTCTGTGTGCATGTGCCCCTGGTGTCTCTTTCCCTTATAAGACATTAGTCATACTGGATTAAGGCCCTACCTGAAGGCCTCATTGTTACTCAGTCACTTCTTTAAAGACCTTCCCTTCAAATACCCTTACATTCTGAAGTCCTGGGGGCCAGACCTTCAGCGTGTGAATTTGAGGGGAACGCGTTTCAGCTCACAACACAAATATTTCCCATCTTACAGATGAAGAAACTGAGGCCCCATGAGGAGAAGGGACTTGCTTGAGGTCAGTAAACCAGTTGAGACTACAGTCTGAATCTCAATTTAGTGTTCTTTACACAGGGACCACTTGGTTTCTTGAGGCAGAATGAGGTATCTCACTAGTGCTAAGACATCTGGAAAACATAGGTTTTCATTGCCTGTGTGATGACTTGGGTGTCACAGGGAGTGGTGGGAGTGGGTGTGTGCATGTACGATGATGCAGTGGAAGCAGCTTGGGGACTGGAATCAGGAATCTGGGTGTGAGTCTTGGAGACGTCATGTACTACGTGTGTTGCTAAAGCCTGTTGCCCTAAGCTTATATAAATGAATATACAGCAAGCACAAGTGCTTGTCACTGAGCATACATTCTCCCATCCCATGTTCACAAGCCTGTGAGGAAGATACTATGACCAGGTCTACTTTCCAATTGAAGCTAGGAGGCTCAGAGGGGTGAAGTGACTGATCCAAGGTTATACAGCCAATAAGGCCTAGAGCCAAGACTCAAACCCACGTCTGTAGGTTCCAAAACCAGTACATTGAACCATTACCAGAACCAGGAATGGGGCCCAGAGTTATAAATTTTTTGCTTTTTCAAGAGAGGAAAATTCTGGGGTTTCATGTAAAATTTCCAGAGTTTTAAACGTTGATTAATTCAAGTTTCGTAGAGACACTAAGCAGGCCAAAGCACATGAGGGGACTTCAACTTTATAGTGCTTTGGCTCACACCAGTGTATGAGGAGGTTGGACTAGATAAGGCCAAATTTCTTACCTGTCCTGGTAGCTCATGATTCTTTGATGCCATTTGGAATTTACAAAATAGATTTTGGTGGGTACAGCTGTTGGGCATGGATGACCGGATCTGAATGTGTACCCTGACCATCAATAGCCACCTGATGAGGCAAATCCCTTAACCTTTCTGAGGACAGTTTCCCTGTCTAGAAACTGGAGATTGTACCTTGCACACTGAGGTGAAAATTGAGATAATGTTTGTAAAGCACCTGGTGAGTACGTGGTGGCTGATGAGCAAAGCGTTAGCACTCAGAACCACTGGTGTCTCTCTCCATGGGATCCCTGGCCTACACGTAGAAGGCCTATACGGCAATTGAGGGGGCTACAGACAGGGCTGCACTCTGACAGGTCTCCGACCCACCCAAGGTTCTGCCATCTTACCTTTAGTTTTTGGAATTGCCGAGAGTTTTGTTTGGTTTTTGTTTTTGTTTTTAATGCCACCGCTCAAGGGAGGGAGGAGTTAATACCTTAGCAGGAACTATTTGGTGTTTATTTTCAACAAGGTTTAGTGAACTCTCAATGTGGTGAAAGAGATACAGTTTTCAAACTCAAAATTGTGTAAGAAATACCTGGGGAGTTGGGGTGCCTGGGTGGCTCAGTGGGTTAAGCCTCTGCCTTCAGCTCAGGTCATGATCTCAGGGTCCTGGGATCGAGTCCCACATCGGGCTCAGGGGAGAGCCTGCTTCCCCCTCTCTCTCTGCTTACTTGTGATCTCTCTCTCTCTGTGTCAAATAAATAAATAAAAATCTAAAAAAAAAATAAAGAAATACCTGGGGGGCCTGTTTATAATATGGGTTCTGAGATGCCACTCCCAGGGAGTACAATTTAGTCAGACTAGAATCTGGATTCCCACTGCTTTCTGGGGATGCTGAGGTGGGTGGTCCCTAGATCATTCCTGAAGCACATTCCTGCCTGGTAGGACCTCCTGAGCGGTCTCTCCACCCATGGTCCCTCCTATAGGGCAGCTGCAGCTGGGCCCCCATTCAGGGTGGGCCGGGGCAGCCCGCAGGGCAAGGAAGGCCTGAGGGAGTCTATCCCAACAAGATGGACTGAAGTCAAATTCCTCACGGTAGAACCAGCCAATTCTTTCTTAATACATTCAAGTAATTTAAAAAGGGCCATTTCAGTGTCCTGAAACAAGCAAGGATGGGCAAGATCAGCATATGGTGTGCTCTGACCCCTGGGCCTCTAGTTCCATCTGTATACGTAGCGCAGCGCTGAAAAGCTGCCGTGAAGGGCTTCCTTTTTCACCAGAGACCTTGGGCAAGGCGGCCGGTTTTGCCCATAATAAAGTCACAGCGGCTGTGACAGGGCCGGTCATTCCTGGCTTCCCACCCACGCACCTTAGCGGGGCGGCTCCGTCCATCCTTATCCCTGCGGCCTCGCTGCCGGGAGGGGCTCGGGGGTTGGGGGAGGAGAGGTCAGGACCAGGAGCCCACGCCTGCGCCCAGGGCCGGACACCTGCTCCTGCCCGCCTCGGGTTCGGGTCAGGGCTGCCTGCCTGAGCTTCCACTGCTGGGATCTGGGCTGTGACATAGGCTGCCCAGGTTTTTGGTTTTTTTTTTTTTTTTTTTTTCTTCTTTCCTCCAGCAGCATCTGGAGGAGAAGCTGGGAGGGTCCCCACCAGCCACAGGGTGTTCTCTGGAGGCCCAGCTGAGGCGCGTGGGCGGAAACGGCCCCTGGTCTCTGCTGAAACACTCACGGAGCACACCACAAGGTTTTTCAGAGGTTAGACAAATTTGCATCCTTCTCCCCCAAGCTAGAGGAAGTGCGGGAGGAAGTCATGTATTAAAAGAATGGGGCGCAGGCTTCGGTTAGGAAGAGGGACTCTTTCTTGGCAGCTTTCCTTCTGGCTGGAACCCCCGGTTACCTTTAAGCCATTAACCCTAGAGGACAGGGATGGGGGTGGGGTGGACCCACTTGGAGTTCATTATCGCAGAAAGCCCGTTCTTTCTCTCTCTTTAAACCTGAGCTTCAAGCTGATCAGCTGCCCTTGTTGTCCGGGGATTCAGCTCCCTGGGGACAGCAGCAGATCACAGACCCCTCTTAACACTGCCAACACAGAGCACCGGCCCAGCAGCACGGGGGTGTTGGGGGAAGGTCGTGGCCTTGACCCTGTGCGGGAGGTGGGGAGTCGGGGGTTGGGGGAGAGAAGGTCCTCCGCTGGCCCTTTTGCTTTCACCTGGAGAACATGGACGAGCTTGTCTTTGATCCCTTAACCGGTTCTGCGCTCTTTTCTTCCTGTCATAAATCCAGTGACACGATATATGTTTAAGGGTGAGTCAGACCTCAGATTACATTGCCCGAGAACGGAGCCGCTCTGAGGAAAGTGGTTAAATTATTGGCACGAGACGTAGGACGCCAGAGCCTATGGCATGGAGAAACCACTAGTAAAAGTGGAAGGAAACGACTTTTGAAGATACTGCTTGCTACCTGGGCTAAGAAACCTCAAGTGCTTACCAACCATTTCTGATCAAACCTGAAAGTAAGTCTGTGCCCGTGGTGGGATGTCGGATGTCAGGAGCACTCATCAGGCCCCCTGCTCCAGCTCAGTGTTCTGCCTCTCTTCAGCCTGGTGGTGGGATACTGAGGTCCCAGCTTGCCCTTGGAATGCTCTGGGCCAAGCATGTCCCAAGCCTGGTTGAAGGTCACGTTTGAGGTGTTTGGGAGGACAGGATCTCATCCAGCGGTACTGAGCTTTCTGCCCTCCCCCATCTCCTCTGTGGCTCCCCCTGCAACCTCCGGGGACTCATTCACTGCATCCTGGATTGGCCCCTGGTCGTTCCAGATTTTTCTCCACTACAGTGCAGTTTGGGTGCCCCCTCCCAAGAGTTTGTTGCCAAGGCCACCATCTCTGCCCCCCGCTTGCTTTCACATGGCAGCCGTGTGCTTGGCACAATAAAGACCTTCCCAATAACACCTTCTCCCCTTGTTGGAGTGACTGGGGAGATGGAAAGCAAACATCTGTCCCTGCTCTTATATAACCCGTCTATTTCCACGTTTCCTCTGCCCGCTGAAATAGCCTGAGCCGCGTTCCTGGGCAGGGCAGCAAATCCAGCCCCTTCCCCCTATCTGTGAGGCTCTTTCTGGGACAGCTGAGCAATGTCACTCACCCCACTGGCTTGCTCCAGAAGCCCACTGCTCAGGGCTTCTCCCTGGCCGCCTCTGGCCACGTTGCAGCCACCAGCCTTTGCTTCAAGGACTCCCTCCTGCCTACTTCTCAGGGAAGGAGGGATCCTGGAGCCTCCCTCCCATTCTCCAAGAATGGCTAACCTGAGGCTCTTGTGTTTAATGAACTTTTCAGGGCATGAAGATCATTGAATGGAATTATAATGCAGAAAACGGAAGCAAAATCAATATGGCTGAAGGTTTGTGTGCCCTTCAAAAGCCATACCTTAAAGCCTTAACCCCCGTGGTAGCTGATTTGGAGATGGAACTTTTAAGGCAATAAGGTTAAATGAGGTCACAAGGGCAGGATTCTGATCCAATAGGATTAGTGCCTTCTTTTTTTAAAAAAACTATTTCCAATTTAATGTGATTTTCTTTCCAATTCTTTTTTCTTTTTCTTTTCTTTTCATTTTTCTTTTTTTAAGTAGGCTCATGCCCAGTGGGCTTGAACTCATGACCCTGAGATCAAGACCTGAGCTGATAACGAAAGTAGGACACTTAACCGACCAAGCCACCCAGGCGCCTCAGGATTGGTGTCTTCTTAAGAAGAGGTACCAGAGAGCTCGCTGTCTCTGTGCATGCACACATTTGGGGAAAGGCCACGTGAACACACTGTGAGAAGACGTGCCACCTGCTACCCAAAGGGGACAGGCTCACCAGACGTCAACCCTGCCAGCACCCTGATCTTGGACTTCCAAACTGCAGATCTGTGAAAACTAAGTTTCTGTGGCTTAAGCCACCCAGTCTATGGTACTTTGTTCTGGCAGCCCTAGCACTCTGGGTTCTCCCTTCAGGCTGCCCCAGACTCACTGCTGACCCTCTTGAGTGTTCACTCTTGCCTGCCCCTTGACTGATCAGCTCACATGCTGGCTCAGAGACCCGGAGTTTCTTTTGCCTGTGTCCTGGCCCCAGGCAGAAGGAGAAAAGTGCCATAAATCATCTCTACAAAGACCCTCCCCTGTCCAAAATGAAGATGGATTTTTATTTAATATCTCAATCTGAAGCAGTTTCATCTGGACAACACCACTAGGTTTTCCAAGGACCAGCCTTGCTGGGGAAAGGGAGCAACTCCCTAACAGCCTTCCAGAATGCAGAAAGTGTGACAGCTTCCTTTCCCCTTAATGTTAAAAAAATTTTTTTAGATATTTACAAAATTGATAGAATAGTTCAGGGAACACTCACATACCTTTTACCTAGAATGAACAATTGCTAGCATTTGCCTTGTTTGCTTTATCTGCATATATATAGCGTGTGTGTGTGTGTGTGTGTGTGTGTCTGGTTCATTTAAAAGTAAGTTGTACACGTCATGATACGTTATCCCTAAACACATCAGCTTGCACCCCCTAAGAGTGAGGACAATTTTACAACTCACATCATTAACACCTAGGGAAGGCAGCGAAAGACACACAGCTTTTACAATAGCCCTTTCCTCGTTTCTGCTTTGCGGTCCTCACACTTGAGGTCACAGAGCAGTGCATGGTGTCAGTTCTTGGGAAATTTCAAGTTTCCCATCTACGTGGGGAATCTCCCTGTCCACGTGGGCAAATAAGGTTACTGGGATTTGAAGTGTAAGACTGACTTAGGATCAGAGCAGAGATGGGTAACCTGAGTCACCTTAAAAAACAGAGGGGCTGCCAGATCTTTAACGTATGACCTTGTGTCCAGATTAAAGGTAGTAACTTATCCAAAAAGGGAAAAAACCCATCTGGGTCAGAAAAGACCAGGGTCCAGAGCAGAGACGAAACCCAGAGGCGGAGGTTACAGTGTTCATCACAAGCCGTTAAATTTGTGTGCTCTCCCGGATGGACCCCAGGGAGCTGGTGCCCGGGCTGCCTACCCATCTGGTCAAACAAAATACACGTTTTTCAAGGGAAACCTGAGGGCATCTCTCAGGGTCAGGAGGCTGAGTGGAAGCTCAGTGCTTCCGATCCCTGTGTGGCAGGAGAGCCACGGAATGGATACTCCGACTTAGCAGAAATGTTCTCCCTGTGGCTCTTGAGGCACCAGCGAAATTTGGTTTTCGGGGCAAGCTGTGTTTCCGGGGTGCTCTTGCCGTCACGTGTTGTGAGAAGAGTGGGTATTTATGGGGTATTTATGAGGTAGGTGGTAGTGCTGGGTAGAGGTGAGGCACCCAAATGTCAATATGTAGGTGGGGTTCTTCGGGGTTCTGAGTAACAGCAGGAAGAGGGGAAGAAGGCTCTGACATCTTTCTACAAAATACCTTTTTCTCAGTGTGAGGTGCTTTGTTACCTTCCCTGGGAGGTTTGGGAGGGGCTTTCGGGCGTGCCCTAGAGGGGAGTCCAGGGACAGCAGAGAGGGGAGAGGCTCTCTGTTCTGAAGCTGGACTTGCAGTCACACGGATTTAACGGCGTGCGCAGTGATGTCTGTTGACCCCCCCGATCACACCCCCCAAGGAAGCCTCAGAAGCCCGTGAATGAAGCGCAGAAGCTGTGGCTGTGAAGCCCAGAAAGATTTTTCTAGGACATTTGCCAGCGACAAGGCCTTGTCAGAATATGGATTGTAGGGTTGCTTGGGTGGCTCAGTGGGTTAAGCCTCTGCCTTTGGCTCAGGTCATGATCTCAGGGTCCTGGGATCGAGCCCTGCATCGGGCTCTCTGCTCAGCAGGGAGCCTGCTCCCCTTGCCCCCGCCGCCTACTTGTGATCTCTCTCTTCTTGTCAAATAAATAAATAAAATCTTAAAAAAAAAAAAGAATACGGATTGTATTTCCAGGGGAAAAAGCATGGTGGGTGGGAATACCATGAATCTGTTATTCCCGAGTGACTTTCCGTCTTCTGGAAGATGGTCCTACGCCCCACTCGGCCCGTTTGTTGTTTGGAAACGAGGACACATGCCTCAGCATGTGGGATTTCTGTTAAACATGAAATGTGACCCCATAGGTACTATTTAATCCATAAGTACTGTCCCTGTAGGAGTGGGCCTTAGCTAGTGGATTTCAAATATTCCGGTCCCATTTGAAAGGCCCTGTCTGAAGGAAGAACGGTGATCTGGCTCTCCGAGCGTGACGGTCACAGGTGGGATGGTCTGTGTTGCCTTCACTCAGATTCCACCCTGGAAGAGCAACAGTTTTAGCTTTGGGAGGGCTATTGTAACAAAGTATCATAAACTGAGTGGTTTCAAATAACAGAAATTTATTCCCTCACAGTTCTTGCAGCCAAAAGTCTGAAATCAAGATGTCTGCAAGGCAAGGCTCTCTCTGAAGTCTGTAAGGGAGAAACCTTCCTTGCCTCTTCCAGTTTTTGGTGTTTTCCAGCAGTCCTTGCTGTTTCTCGGCTTCTAGATCCATCTCTCTGATCTCTGCCTTTGTCCTCACAGGATGGTGATGTCTGTAGGTCTGTGTCTCTTCTTAACAAGGACGCTAGTCGGAGTGGACTAGGGGGTCACCCTAATCACCTCATCTTAACTTAATTAGACCTGGAAAGACCCTATGTCCCAAACACACCACATTTATAATTAATGGGGTGAAGACTTCAACACCTCTCTTTGGGGGGACCTGTAATAGCAACACTTACATTATGATGTAGCTTCCTTGGAGACTCCCTTCTTGGAAAGAATGCTTTGGTCATACGTCCTTGAAGTATTCTAATTCCTGTGCCAGTGATGTCTTATTGTAAAATTTATAAATCTGACTTAGAGGATGGTTTTGGTTTCCATGGAGCGAGGCTATAGGAAAGTAAGTCCCTGATGATATGTGGACCAGGATTTTTCATTTCCAGAGAGGGTGGTTTCTCAGTGTGAGCTAATGAATTGCCTTTCCGCTTTGATTCATCCTCTGATGTTTCTGCTCTGAGAGGAGCAGCCTGCCATCTCTGTGCCACCAAAACCAAGTTTCTGAACTTTGGAGGCTGAGAAATACATTTTGGGCTAATCTCCCGAGGTAATGTCCAACCGTATTCCCTAAGCCACCAACCCAATACTACACTTGTCTTGTGGTCCAACATGAGGCCCGTTACTAGTCTTGTTTTGGATTTCTAATATATGGGCTTTTGTTCTGTGTAAGGAATAAGAATTCCCTTGGTAAAGCAAACAAAACTCCCAAACACAGACCAAAAGAATTGATTAAAACCAAGAATGCTTCAGATCTTGTCTCGGATCTGAACATCGTAAGCGAACAGAGGGTTTTTAAAGAAAAGTGGTAAGATTGTTGGGATAATGAAATAGCCCAACACATCAGCCAAAAGAACCATGATCTTGGCACTGTTTCAAATCTCTGAGGTCATGAGATCAAATTTTGGTATGTTCATTCTAGAGGACAGAAGAGTTTTCTTCTCCAAATTTAAGCCAGTCAACGAGTGAGGAAACGCAGCACATATGAATAACTTTTATGATAGGCAACTAGTCTGGCACCTTCTGTGACAATGAACCAGAGACACCTATATCCTACTGGGCTGAGGCAGAAAAAGAAAAAGTTGTAACGGAAACAGTGGCTGTGCTAAGATGAGCGACTAATGTCGCTCTTTGACGGAAATGGCTGATGTAGGAACCGACTGGCAGTGGGGGCAGTTGACAAGGGTTCACACCGCAGGCAGGCTTGCCTGAGGGGTCACACTGCAGGACAGCTGGAAGATTCGAGTGTGCACAAGAGAATCACCAGGACAGCTTTTATTTTATATTTATTTATTTTGAGAGAGAGAGTATGCGAACACACACAAGTCAGGGGAGGGGCAGAGGGAGAAGCAGACTCCCCCCTGAGCAGGGAGCCCTCCATCGGGGGCTCCATCCCAGGACCCCAAGATCATGACTTGAGCCGAAGGCAGACGCTTAACTGACTGAGCCACCAAGTGCCCCCCGGAGAGCTTTTAAAAACACAGATTCTGATTCACTACATCTGGGGTGAGGCCCATAAATTTGCATTTCTGAGGAGGTGGTCTGTGTTGCTGGTCTGTGAACACCATTTTGAGTAGCACAGTACTAGCAAACACTTAAAGGCTGCGAGTGGTTCCTGGGGTTGATTTTCTGTGGAAACGGCAAGTCTCCAGAGGGAGAGAGAAGCTCGGGAAAGCTGCATCAGGCTCTGTATTGGTTCGAGTGGTACAGCTGAGAGCCCAAAGTCCATCACACCTTGCAGGGGTGAAGCTTCTATGGGTTTCCAGGGGTTTCCCAGTTGGGCAACACCTCAGATGGTTTTAAGTAGTTCTCTCTTTTCAAAAAACAATGTAACAATTGTAACTTACAATGCTGGGGAGAATTATTTTGTTATCTCCCCTCGTTTGGTATTGCCCAGGCAGTGAGCATTATTATTATTATTAAATAACGATAAAAGGTGTAACTACCCTTTGTGGCCTGCCTGCTGTGGGTCAGATGAGACGCTCCCCAGTGACAGTGGGGCAGGCCATTTAAGATATTCTTAAATATCTGTAGGGATGTGGTATGGTGCTGGGGAGTCTGTCGAATCACAGGATGTTATGGTACCTCTCCCAGGAGTGTGAATACTACTGGAACATTTTGGAGGAAAATGGAATTTTTTTATATTAGAGTAAGTATGCAAATATCGCAGCATAACGGGCAATCTTTCATCCCCCGAGCTCTAACAGTTGACATGACACTCTTCCTGTCCAGTGGTTGGGTCTATGTGTCTTTTCCTTGGATCTAAGTGGCCCTTTATGATTGTACCAATACAGTAGGGTAAAAATGACAGGTGTGACTTCTGAGGCTAGGTCATAGAAGAGCCATGTTGTCTTGGGATGTCCTTGGAACCCACCCATCATGCTGACAGTACGGCCAGGTAGAAGTCCGTGTGGAGAGGAGCTGATGCTCCCTGCTCTCACCCTGACCTCCCATCCTACTACTAGCACTAACTTTCCAGGCATGAGAATACGGCATCTGGGAAGTGAGCCTTCAACCCCTCATTGGACCATCCCAGTTGCTCCTCTGTGAAGCAGACACCAGTCTTCCCATTTAAACGCTGTCTGGATTAGACCCTTGTGAGATAAAGAAGTGATTGCTTTTTTTTTTTAAGACTTTATTTATTTATTTGATAGATGGAGATCACAAGTAGGCAGAGAAGCAGGCAGAGAGAGAGAGAGGAGGAAGCAGGTTCCCTGCTGAGCAGAGAGCCCTATGTGGGGCTCGATCCCAGGACTCTGGGATCATGACCTGAGCCGAAGGCAGAGGCTTTAACCTACTGAGCCACCCAGGCGCCCCCAGTGATTGCTTTTTTAAATCCACTAGGTTTCGGAGTGGCTTGCTTGCAGAAATATGTAGCTAGATCGATAGGGGCTAATCAATTGGTGGTTCTAAGAAGGGCCTTGGAAGTAGTGATTCATCGGCAAGCCAGGCAGGATCGCCGGCATCCTGTGACCCTGTCACTCCTCCACCTATAAACTAGGGATGGAGGGGAACCAGAGCAAGCACCAGAGCATGCTGGAGGAGTGGACTTGGGCTGGAAATCACTGAGGCAAAAAGAAGGAGGAAGTTTATTCTCTGTGCTTTCAAGGGTCAATGGGTTTTTAATGTCCTTGAAGATCAGTTTCCCCTGGGAATAAACTAAGTAAAAAAAGGAGGGGGGATCTGCTTGGATTCACTTGAAATAAAGCTGCTAGGATGAAATCAATGTAAAAATAAGGTTCAGAGAAGGGTAACAGCGGAGAGAAGAGATCACTCTTGGGTAGAGGCTTGCGTCACCATGGGAAAACATTTTGGAATCTAAATGAAACAATGGTGGTCGTAAGCATCGGATGTTAGCATCCACAGTGGAGGCTAAATGGCCTGAGTTCAAACTCTAGTGTGTAAAATTCAGCATCAGATGTGTCCCCTGTCTGTCCACTCTCTGGTCCCCTGTCCTTCTGGGGTCCTGCTTTGAAGGCCAAAGCAAAATGAATAGAAGATAGTTCCTCTTATTGTGTCCTCCTAGAGGCAGGGGAGTTCTGATTCACACTGTGGGTGTTGGAAAACAGCTTGTGGATGACGCAGGTGAGAGCAAGCCTGTGGGGGTGAACCCAGCACCCAGTGGTTCAGGAGAGCACTTGCAGAAGGAGGGTGGGGGCATGGGCGTCCCTCCGTGGCTGGTATATTAGGGGTAAGGATGCCGAGAGGTCAGTTTCAGGAAGTGTAAGGCCTTGCTTAAGACCTTCTAACTCCAGTGCTGATAGACAGGAAGTCTAATTGGTCTTTTTAAATTTCCCTGGCCCAGCTCTGAGGGGCGTGCCCTTGAGCAGGAAAGTGACTGGCAGAAGAGGAAGGACTGAAGGGACCCAGATGACTCCCTAACGGGAGAATGAAGAGGGCTAGGCTTGCATCCCGCTGCGCTGCATTCCACACCCTTCTGGGCCGCCCCTTCCTTTCTGCCAATCCAGACTCTGGCCTTCCAGCTCGAGCAGGTTTGGGTGCTGACAGCACAGGCCTGTCACGTGCCCAGTCTGGCTGACCCAGCTGTCAGCCGTGGTGGGAAACCCCCCAGGTCACCCTGAAATCAGAACATTTGCAAGCTACAAAGGACCTGGGCAATGGAGTTCAACCCCTTCTCTTCTACAGGCAGAGGAACTATGGATCCAAAAATTTTTAAAACAGCTCATTAGAGGTGATGCTGACCAGGGCCAGGAAATACATCTCCTTGCCCTGATTTCCTTGGCCCATGGCCTCCATGGCAGCCTCCCTCCAGAGGGCATTAAAGTAGAACTCTGACGGGAGCAGAGCGGAGGCTCTCATCCATCTCCCTGCTTTGTCTCTGCTCCCCCGGCCCAAGGTGGAAGGAAGTAGATTTTCTACCCTCTTCGTCCCTTGTGTTCCTCTCCATCTGGCAAATCTGTTTAGAGGCTAGCAATGTTTATACTCCCGGGCAAGAGATTAGTCACATGGCCAACAGCTCGTGTCTGCTCAGTGACCTCAGATGGTGGGCAGTTTTGTCACTGAACTTTGCAAATCTTCCAACTTGGCCTTTTCTTGTTTGCATTTTCAAGTTGTTTCCAATTTTAGAAAAGGTCCTTCTTGCCTTTTCTCCTCCTGGCTTCAACCCCCAACCTCAGTCACTTGGTTACTTCTTTTCCTTTAAAGACTCTTTATTTTTTGTTTTTACAGAGTTCAGAGAGCAAGAGGATTTAAAAGAGGATGGGTTAAAAAGCCTCACTCACTTCCCTGTCCCCGTCCTCCTCTCCTTGGGCTGTAAGTCTGGGTAATTGTCATTAGATTCTTATTTATTTTTCCAGGGCTCTTATGCAGACAACAACATAAAAAGATATTTACTCTTTTTTTTTTTAAAGATTTTATTTTTATTTATTTGACAGACAGAGATCACAAGTAGACAGAGAGGCAAGCAGAGAGAGAGGAGGAAGCAGGCTCCCCGCTGAGCAGAGAGCCTGATGCGGGGCTCCATCCCAGGACCCTGGGACCATAACCCTGGGATCTTTACCTGAGCTGAAGGCAGAGGCTTTAACCCGCTGAGCCACCCAGGCACCCCAAGATATTTACTCTTATACTCCTTCTGTTTCTTACACTGAAGGAGCGTACTATGCTCGCTATATGACATCTTATATTTTTTGCACAAGTAGTATTTTACTGAGGTTGAACTTATTTATATACAGTAAAATGTATAAAATATTCAAGTGCTTAGGCCAGTGAAAAATTTTCCTTTTTAAAAATTTATTTTACCTCTGGGCACCTGGGTGGCTCAGTGGGTTAAGCCTCTGCCTTCAGCTCAGGTCATGATCCCAGGGTCCTGGGATCGAGCCCCGCATCGGGCTCTCCGCTCGGCAGGGAGCCTGCCTCTCTCTCTCTCTGTGCCTGCCTCTCTGCCTACTTGTGATTTCTGTCTGTCAGATAAATAAATAAAATCTTAAAAAAAATTTATTTTCCCTGGGTGACTTTTATTTTATTTTTATTTTTTAAAGATTTGTTTATTTATCTGAGAGCGTGCATGCATGCATGTTGGGGGGGGGTGTGGGGTGGGAGGGGCAGAGAGAGAATCCCATGCAAACTCCCTGCTGAGATCATGACCTGAGCTGAAATCAAGAGTCAGCCACTCAATCGACTGAGCCACCAGGTGCCCCTCCTGGGTGACTCTTAAGAGCACCTTTATGGAGGTATAATTGGCGTACAGGGATCAACTGCATTCATATGCAAATACCTAGAACAATCCCCATGACCGAGACAGTGAGCTTACACATCATATTTGGAAGTTCCCTTTTGTCTCTATATTTTCTTATTAGCTACTGAGAAAGACCAGATTGATGAGTTGGGCTGAAGACATCTAACGAGCTGATTAACATAGCTCTTGAGGCATTTCTAGTTTCTAAAGAGC
The DNA here is from genome assembly GCA_003697995.1 of Taxidea taxus jeffersonii. Classification (NCBI taxonomy): domain Eukaryota; kingdom Metazoa; phylum Chordata; class Mammalia; order Carnivora; family Mustelidae; genus Taxidea; species Taxidea taxus. Next base: position 33,785 of record ML111375.1, on the reverse strand, counting down.
CAGGAGGCAGGTAACAAAATTTAAGACTTTTCTACAATGAAGTCTTATTAATCACCTCAATTTCCAATGCTTAAACATTTGACCTCAGGGCACTTTGACTAAGATTAAATGGAACATATTTCCCGTAGAAAGCTTATTTTGCCTCACTTTACAGTTTCTAGTGTCCCAGCTTCTGGTCCTGGGCCATTTGACTCAAAGAATCAAGGGCTCTTGGGAAAACAAAAACTGACAGAACTTCTAGGAAACTCCAAGATTTTCTTTGTTTACAAGCCATAATTCTGGAAGGAAGGAAATGAACACTTAGCAAGCCCCTTCTGTGTGTCGAGCACTTTACATAAAATAAATCATGTAACCTTCCCAAGTAACCTATAGCAGAGATGGATGGGATCACCACCACGTTGACAGAAAGGGAAATAAGATCTGAGAGTCTAAGCAACTCGTCCAAGGTGACATAGCAAGTGGCATGAGCTGGAATTGAAACCCAGACCTCTATTATTTTAGAGCCCATCCTTTTCTTATCATGGATCTACCCTCTGTTTCCCACCCCTAGACAAATTATATTTAGATAGTTACACACACACACACACACACACAGTAGGATGTGCTATAGGGCACATTTCTAAAACTTCCAAATGCCCCCCCACAAAAACAGTCTATAACAGAACATGGAGGCAAAGGGGTCCAAACACTATAATTCGCTATTGATATCATTTTACATGCCTTGAGTTGTTCCCAAGTTTTTCAGTGAAGAAGAACTGAGAAGTTATTGTACCCCGAGAACTGTGCACTGCACGTTGGCAGTTGAAAAGTAGCATCTTGGGGCACCTGGGTGGCTCAGTGGGTTAAGCCTCTGCCTTTGGCTCAGGTCATGATCTCAGGGTCCTAGGATCGAGTCCCACATCAGGCTCTCTGCTCGGCAGGGAGGCTGCTCCCCCACCCCCCGCGCCTACTTGTGATCTCTGTCAAATAAATAAATAAAATATTTAAAAAAGAAAGAAAGAAAAGTAGCATCTCTGGGCGAAGACCGAATCCTGTGTTTGCAGAAGTGAGGCACTGAGTGGGAGATGGTGTGAGGAGTCTGGGAGGGCAATGGGGTTCTAGAAAGGCCTGCCTGGAGGAGGGAGGGGAATCGGATTATTGGGTGTGTAGTTGGGGATACGAATACCCAGAGCTTTCAAAGCCAGACAGTGACGTCTTGGCGACTTGCTGGAGTTTCAGAGACAGCTGATGAAGGGCTGGTAGCCGGGCGAGGACAAAGAGTCAGGCATCCCGCCTCGGACTGACATCTATAACCTCCCATATTCTTCAGAAACTGGAATCTTCGTGTTATAGAGCCAACCTCAATTAGCTGCGAATGAAGGGAACGAGGCCCCGTGGCACCAGCGTCCCACAGGGAAGCTGTGACGCTCAGAGCAGGGGATTGACAAGCTCCATGGAGGACCCGTTTGCAGAGCTGGAGCGGGTTCCCAAAGAAGCCGCAGGGAGGGGTGAAGCAGCGGGACCAGCCAAGGCAGGAAGCCATGATGGCCCCCAGGTGGGAGGGGCAGAGGTGCAGAGAGGGTGCCGGCGGTGGGCCAGAGCGCTGGGTGAAGGAAGTGTACAAGCTCCAGGTTGGGGACTAAATCCCCTATCTTAACTCACCCTGTGCCCTCCTCTCATTCCTTGTTCTTCCTGTTGGCCCATACCAGCGGTCACAGGAGCTATGTGGGTACTGGGCTCAAAGCTATGTGGGTACCGGGCTCAAAGATCAAGCTCTGGAGAGACAGATGAACGCCATCCAGGGCAAAGCCTGTGCTGGGGGGGAATCTGGGAAGGCTTTTCTGGGCTGCGCATCAAAGGAGCTATTCCAGGTGCCCTAGAAGCTCAGAGTTTTAAATTCATTCCCTTTCATACTCCAACAGCTTGCCCTGGTTCGCAGCAGAAGCTCGATAAACCAGGACCTTATTCTTATAGTGCAGTCATTATCCCCTGTGGCCCCAGGTACAAGGGCCGGCTCTTTAGCTCAACACTTGCTAAAGAGGCGGTCATGGGTCTATTCCTGGTGATGACAATCGTGATGGGTTAGCGACTTCATGTTCAAGGTAGTGGGTGCCCAGATAACCCTGAATGACAGTGTTGTTTATTGGGTCAAAAGAGGTCCTCCTCATTAACTCATTATCTTACTGGAGAGGCAGTTGCATTTGGGCTCCCGCTTTTCAATGAGAATGGCTCTATTTCCGACTTGCTTGGAAACTATTATTAACTATTATTCCAAACAATGCATTTGCATATTTGACAATCCGGAAACCAAATTTAGCCATGTAAATTATAGACAACTGCTCTCTGATAATGTCACTGTGATGTCCCACTTTGAACGAAATGGAAGATTAACAAAGCCGGCTTTAAGTGCTTCAAACAATATTTTATGGAAGAAACCATTTCCCCCCGAAGATGCATAGATCTCTAAAATGTTCCCGGAGCGCTCTGGAAGATCACTGTGTAATGTTTCTTTCAAAGGAAGGGGAACTTGCAGAACATCGAAGAGATGCCCAGACCATGCAAAGCTATAAGCGCCTTCAACTTACTAAGGAATTATGTTGAAACTAAGAGAAACTTCAGAGGTAACTTACATGATTTAAACGCCACCGTTTTCTCTCCTTCTCCCCAAACCTTTAAGACAATGCTCATAATGTTAGGCTGACCTTTAGCATATGTGATTTTAATGAAAGACAAGACATTTTTCAGGTTCTGAGTCCACTTCAAACTGTTCTTTAAAGTAGTGATTTCTCGTCAAGGCCCTTACGCTGACTTGTGAAGAAGGGACATCTGACCTTTGAAAACTATTCCATGGGTCTGAATTATCTAAGTATATTGTAGCTTCATTCTTGCAGACAAGAGAAACCAAGAACTGGTGGATAATGGAGAAATCTGTTAATGTAACTGGGTTCGAATGGCAAGTTACCGGGCCACTCGGAATCTGGCTTCTCATCTTTAGATACTTAAAAAAAATTTTTTTTAGATTTTATTTATTTATTTGACAGACAAAGATCACAAGTAGGCAGAGAGACAGGAAGGGAAGCAGGCTCCCTGCTGAGCCAAGAGCCTGATGTGGGGCTCGATCCCCAGACCCTGGGATCATGACCTGAGCTAAAGGCAGAGGCTTTAACCCACTGAGCCACCCAGGCATCCCTGGCCTATCATCTTTAAAATAAGGCTGATAGGATTAGCCTGCTAGTGTTTACTGTAAACAGTGTTCAATACATGAGTAATAAGGAATTTTTAATATTAATTAATATTATTAATTAATTAATAATTTTTAATATTAAGGAATGTTAAGGAATTTTTCCTATAGGTACTTGTTACATGGAGTCCAGTGAAAAAAACCAACCACTGTAATGAGATTTCTCAGTCTGGGGCCCTTCCTGAGAAGGCAGTGGACCTCGGAGATGAAGAGAGCCCCATCTTATACATGAAAACTGAAGAAATGCCGTGCCTTCTGATGACCCCACCCAGCATATGCCAACCTGAGGGTGCTGTGCTTTTAATTTCAAGCTCATCATCTCTTGGGGTACCACCACCAGCTGGCTTTGCCCTGGTTTTCTCACCAGGTGGCTCAGGGACCGTGCTAACTGGGACAGTGATGAGAGCACCTACTCTTCCTGCAAAAGGATTGGTGTGTTTGGGCTGCTGCCCGCAAGGGGAGGAGGGGCGTGGGGGAGGGGGCAGGAAATCATGCTTCTAGACCTGGAAAGGATGTTGCTATGAAATTGTGGCTTTTCTCTGATGGCGATGTTTCAAGATTTAAAGGGCTTCCAACTTCAACAGCCCCAATAGGACAGAAGTTGTACAAACCCGGGGTCTTTAGATCACCAGTCTTCAAACTGCTCTGAGATCTGACAAACTGGAAACTCCGGGAGGAGAGTGATCTCTTCTTTATATGCTTAATAAATTGTACACGATGGGTTATCCTCATAATTTTACACAACCTGGAGCCTTCAAGATGTTTACTTTTTACAATCTTGAAAAATTGAAATTTATTTTAATAAATATTATGTACACTCAAAATATTTGAATAAATATTATATAAATATCACTGAGACCAAATAGAGCACAAAATAAGAAGAAAGGGGGAGAACAGTTAGAAGATATTTCAGGACTGTTCTGTAATATCTCCCTTCAAGTAGTCCACTGCACAGACAGATGGCGAACATGACTTAAGTCTTAGCTACCACTGTTACCCCTCCCAGAAGCATTCTCTAGAATATTCCAGATGGGCGACAATTCGGCCTTTATTTTATTGTACATATTTATTTCTAACTGCTATTCAAGTTTATTAATGTTGTACATAGCTTGGTTTAAATTCAAACTGTATTTTATTTAAAGGGTAATAATGAGAACCAGCTTTCCCTATCTCTACAACCAATCTCTGATCCTGCTGTCTGGAGGCAATCACTTCTAGTCTATTCTTTTAGCAGGTTATTTTGGCATTTATCTCCTTGGTGCCATATAATATGCATATACTGCCATTTCTTGATTTCTCAATTTCAGATATTATTAATTTCTATCATAGCCATCAAGTTTACTTTTGTATATCCCTCTCCTCTGTATCTCTAATTCCACTAAAGTCTTTTTTTTTTAAAGATTTTATTTATTTATTTGACACAGAGAGATCACAAGTAGGCAAAGAGGCAGGCAGAGAGAGAGGAAGGGAAGCAGGCTCCCCGCTGAGCAGACAGCCCGATATGGGGCTCGATCCCAGGACCCTGGGACCATGACCCAAGCCGAAGGCAGAGGCCTTAACCCACTGAGCCACCCAGGTGCCCCTAATTCCACTGAAGTCTTAACGGTTAAATCATCTTCAGTGTTTACTTCCTTATGATTGTGTGTATGTTGTTCAACTTTGAACCCAGTGGGGTACTATAGTTACATTTTGTCTTAAGAATTTTTGTTACTGTTGGAGATGATTAGCTGCCTTTGTTTTTTCATTTCCTTAAATTTCTTTAACCCCCACCTCACCTTACCCCAACACACACATACACTCTCGATCATTCCGGTCTGTCAGATGCCTCCTGTTTCACTTTCAAATGGTTAAATACCTGATAATCAATCAGCTCCAAAGGCGTCCCTCCCTGAGCCCTTGGAGGATCAAGGACTCCACCTGCAGCCTCCACTTGGGTCTACGTCAGACCTGCTGCCCACGTGTGGCATGGATTTTCCTCATTCTTTTCCCATGTTCTACATCTTCCTCTCACTTCACTCCCTGATTTCTCAGGAGCACATTTTCTAGAAGCTTATTAAGAAAGAGCACATTGGGGCGCCTGGGTGGCTCAGTGGGTTAAACCCTCTGCCTTTGGCTCAGGTCATGATCTCCGGGTCCTGGGATGGAGCCCAACATCTGGCTCTTTGCTCAGCAGGGAGCCTGCTTCCCCCTCTCTCTCTGCCTGCCTCTCTGCCTACTTGTGATCTCTTTCTCTCTGTCAAAGAAATAAATAAAATCTTAAAAAAAAAAAAAAAAAGAAAGGGTGCATTGGAGGTAAAATTCTTCTTCCTGCATATTTGAAAATGTCTTTTCTCTACCCTCACACTTGATCGACCATTTGGCTGGTAATAGAATTCCAGACTGAAAAGAATGTCCCTCAGAATCTCAAAGCTAGTGATGGGTCCAAGTCTTCCAGCTTCCAGTGTCACCATCCAGCATTCTGATGCCGTTCTGATTTCATCTATTTTGTATGGGACTGTTTCTGTTCTCTCTAAGTGCTTTTAGTAGCTTCCCTTTTATGCCTGGCCTACCTTTTTCATTATTTATTCATTCATTGTGCTGAGCGCTTTGTGGTTACGTTCAATCTGGAGACTCATGTTATTGAGTTCTGGAAACTTTTCTATTATTTCTTTGATAATTTCCTCTCTTCCGTGGTCTTCATTCTTTTTTTAGAACAGCTATTAGTTGGTGTCAGACTTCTTGAATTGATTCTCTGAGTTTCTTACTCTGTTTTATTTTTCTTCTATCTCTCTCTCTTTGTTATTGATGCACTTTGGGGGATATTTCCTCGCATTTATCTGTCCGTCCCTTTACTGAGCACTTAAAATCAATTTTTTGAGCGAATAATATATACTTATGTATCAAATATATCAAAATATTTGATATAAATATATCAAAATCATGAAAGAGAATGTAGGTAGAAGTAAGCCTCCTCTGGACCTCGTTCTTCAGACATCCAGTTCACCATGTTGGTGGGGGTATTTGGCACAGGAGAGGTTGGGACTGGAAAACAAGGGTGTTTTATACAAGTTTGCGTACTGAATGATGCAAGTCCCAGCTCTCTTTCTGCACCCTGCTCCTATCATGCAACCCTCCAGGCATATATTCTCCTAGATAGGAAGCCGCTAAAAGGTTTTGTTGGAGAAGAGAACCTTGGCTATCTGTCAGCATCTTTGGGTCTTTTCTCCCTGGTTGGTAAGATTCCATAACGTAGAACATTCTAATATCCTGTTTGGAGAGTATCATCCTGAAGCCTAGCTGCTAAGATTTTGAAAAAGAGAGCTGGTGTGGGACGGGGTGTTGGGGGTCGGGAGGCTTTGGGGGAGTCTCTCCATTATCAGTTGCTAAATTTCTGCTTTATCTTTCTGTCTTCCATTTTGTGCCACCATTCTCAAGTATGCCTAGTCTCCCAGCCCAGAGACCTTCTGGTTTGCCCTCTCTGGAGAATGAACCTTTAGTCTTCAGTTGGGGATAGGGTGTGGGAGGGACACCATCTGGCTGAGCTGAATCGGGGAGGGATTCTGGAGTTCCAACTGCCTCTTCTGGTCTTTAGTCTGGATGATTCCTGTCCATCTATTTTCTTGCTTACTGACGCTTTCCTTTGCTATCACCACCTTACTCTTACTAGTCTACCTAGCAAATGTTTTATTTCAGATAATACTATTCTGTTTTAGAATTTCCATTTTATTATTTCTAATAGTTTCCATATTTCTATTTTTTTAATTTTTAAAAAATTTTTTATTTATTCACTAAGACAGAAGCAGAGGCAGAGGGAGAAGCAGGCTCCCCAGGGAACAGGGAGCCCGATGCAGGGCTCCATCCCAGAACCTGAGATCATGACCCAGGCCGAAAGCAAACCCCCAACCGATTGAGCCACCCAGGTGCCCTCCATATCTCTGTTTTTTAATAGTTTCCATATCTCTGCTGATTTCCTATCTTTTCATGTATTATGAATATATTTTCTTTTACTTTATTGAACATAGTTGTAATAGATGCTTTCAAATCCTCATCTGCCATCAAAGTCTTATCAAGGTTAATTTCTTCTGATTACTTTTCCTCTTGAATATAAGTCACATTAAAAAAAATTTCTTCATACACTGAATAATTTTGGATTATATTCTGGACATGGTGACTACTATGATTTGGAAAAGCATTGTCTTTTTCCCAGCAAATACCATGGTATTTGCTGAAAACTGTACTTCGGCATGGTGGTTTGAACCGCCTTTTAGTTGTATCTTTCACTGGGCTGTTTGCAGTTTCCTCTGTTCATGTGTAACTTAGAGCCACCTAGATATTTGGTCAGAGTTTCTGCACATCATTTGTGCTTCCCTGCCATTAGCCTTCATCTTTCCAATATTATAGCTTCACTTTCCAGTGGTTGTGGTTGTGGTTCCAGGCCGTGGTTGCCCTGAATTCTGGTCTCTGGTTCTTTAGGGAAGAAAAACTAGAGATTTTCTGTTGGAGTTTTGGCTCTGCAGTCTGGTCACCTTCCCTCCATCTAAGAAATTAAAAAGGGAGGGGGGCGCTCTCCCTGCCATCATGTGCCATTCCCTTCTTCCAAATGTTAGCTTCCCTCTCTAGAATCTGTTTGCTTTTGTTCCCTCCAAAGGCCTCAGAGAGTTTATTTTTTCTAATGCTCAGAGTTTAGAGGTGTAGCCTGTGGGAGGGCGAGTCCAGTAGAAGCTCCCTCTATGTCAGAAGTAGACTCTTCCTAACTGCTTCTTTTTTTTAAAGATTTTATTTATTTATTTATTTATTTATTTATTTATTTGACAGAGAGAGATCACAAGTAGGCAGAGAGGCAGGCAGAGAGAGGAAGGGAAGCAGGCTCTCCGCTGAGCAGAGAGGCCCGACGTGGGGCTCGATCCCAGGACCCTGAGATCATGACCTGAGCCGAAGGCAGAGGCTTTAACCCACTGAGCCACCCAGGCGCCCCTCCTAACTGCTTCTTAAACAACTGGTTAAGCTATTCTCTCTTCAGTCATTAACTCTACTTCCAAAGCAACACGATGCCATCAGATTCTGAGATATTGGAGTTTCTGTGTGTGGATGAGAATACCACTGCTCCTCTATTTACCCATAAAAAAAAAATCTCTTAATGAGCATTCAATAGCATACACATAAAGTTGGAGATAATGGAAGATTAGTGTCATGGAACATTCGAGTTCAGACATAATCCACGTAGCTTCAACATGGCAGAGGTTAGGTTTTTCAGCCTTGTGTGAGCCAGAATAAGAGCATTCCTTAAGTCAGTATTTTTTAAAAATGCGGCTAAGGACTTGTAACATCAGAGTCACCTGGGGGCTGTTAAAAATCCATATTTCTAGGCCCACCTTAATGTTCCCAAAACAGAATATGGGGGGTGGAGCCTAGGTGTTGCCTATTGTGATTATTGTCTTAGGCTGCATAAGCAACAAATAGCCCCCTAATGTTTGCTTGCCCCCCCCCGCCCCCCAGGTGCCAGGCTGCTGGGAGGGAGGCTGCTTAGCAAAATGGGACTGGTGTTACCAGCCAGATGCAGTGCCTGACTCCAAGGAAGCAAATGTGTTCCCAACAGCAAAGACAAATAGTTTGGAAGCATATTGTGCAATAGAAAAGAGTTTTGTTTAGTTTTGCTTTCCCAGCATCCGTTTGAAATGAGGTTCTGGACTAAGACTTTAGGGCTGATTGAGAGGAGCTCTTAACATGTATACTCTGTAACTTCCAGGAAAGAAGTCACTATTAGGCACAGCAACAATGACCCCTGAGCTATAACAGCGTGACCTTGTCACTGTTCTCTCCCCTTCCTGCCACAGGTTTACCCTGTATGACAGTATCTCATTGACCTGGTCACTTCAGGACATTCCATACATACTGAAAACCTTTACGAAGGTCATCTCATTAATTTCTGGAAGCTAATTTTTACTTTTCCTCTCCATAAACTCAAGAACACAGAGAAAGTGTCACTGGCCTGTTAGATCCATTTAATTAGGAATTAGCTTAATTCTTAATGCACTGGCAACTCTAGCCAATCAATTTAGGTCTCAGTAAACTTGTTCCAGAGACATTAGTGTACTTTTTAAAGGATTCCTTTATCTTTTGAGGTACGAGCTGTTTCCTGAGAAAAGCACCCCCTGCCCAAACAGCTATACCATAACCCACAGAAGAAGAAGATGTGGACATAATCCAACAAGACTTTGCTCCCAATTGAAATAAAATTTGAATCTCTTTAGGGTTTGAGTCAAAACGTCTGGCTTCATTCACTGGTTCAGAATTCAAAATAATTTCTCCCACTGATCTTGTACTTTTTTCCCGAATATTATTGAATTCAAATCCCCTGAAATAGAGCTAATCCGCTCTAGCTGAAAGTTTGGAATTCTTTAAACCCTCAAACAGGTTGAATTTATCTGGGGCTAGGAAGTGGTGAACCTCAACATTGCAAGCTTTTCTCTGAACTCAGACCACCCAAATGGTTATTCTCCTGTGGAGCTGTTGGTTAGCCCTGAGACGCAGATTTTCAATCGCTTGTTTCCTTCCTTCTTTTCTTCCTTCCTCCCTTCCTCCTTCCTTCCTTCCCCATCCCCTTCCTCCCTCCTTCCTTCCTTCCTCCCTCCCTTCCTCCTTCCTCCCTTCTTTCCTCCTCCCTCCTTTCTTCTTTCCTTTCTTCCTCCCTCCCTTCCCCTTCCTTCCTTCCTTCCTTCCTTCCTTCCTTCCTTCCTTCCTTCCTTCCTTCCTTCCTTC